>JAWQEG010008938.1:0-28074 GCA_033782935.1 Petrolisthes cinctipes
CATAAAGCGACAGTTTGGATACCGGAACAAGGAGATAGTACTTTGTCTGTACAATTCCCTTGTCCGACCGCACCTGGAGTATGCAGTCCAGTTTTGGAGTCCTTCTTACCGGAAGGATATCGCGAGATTGGAACGAGTGCAAGCCAGGGCAACCAAACTTATACCCTCTCTTAGACACAAGAGCTATAAAGATCGGTTGGTAGAACTCGACCTGTTCTCTTTGGAAACCCGGAGACTGCGTGGTCAGCTTATCGAAGTGTTTAAAATACTACGAGGCTTTGACAATGTAGACTACAGGGACATTTTCCAACTCAGTGAGGGCACAACCAGGAATCATGGCTACAAACTTGAACTGAAGCGATACAACCGTGATCTGTGTGGTAAGTTCTTTACATACAGCATCTGCGGTACTTGGAACGCGCTTCCTGCTGATGTGGTCAACAGCAACTCTGTGGATCAGTTCAAGTCCAGATTAGACAAAGCCTTAAACCACCGTCTAGGTGTTTAAGCCGTTGTGCGAGTGTTCCTTGATGGTTTCACATGACACATTCGAGGACGGTCGCCTACTTGCGCAACTAAACCCACAGGTACCCTCTTTGTATGGATCGTAAGGTCCCCTAGGGTACTTCTTTTCCTTGTAACTCCTTGTAACTCTCTCTCTCGTCATCCCCCCAAAATAAACTGTACAATATCTCACTCAGACGTCTTGCCTACCTGGACACTCAAACAATACAATATAATAATGTACATATCGCTTACATTTCCTGGTGGTGTGTGTGTGTGTGTGTGTGTGTGTGTGTCCTCAGTGGGATGTTAATTTTTACCTTGGTGGACCGACGAAGGACACACACAGAATACAAACTGAGGCCCCCCACCGCCCCCCTCCCCTTGTAAATGCTCCCTCTTCCTGCAGTGGGAAAGGTATAGGAGGAGAGGACGTATAGGCTATACAGAAGAGTGACGTGTGTGTGTGTGTGTGTGTGTGTGTGTGTGTGTGTGTGTGTGTTTTATTTTTTGTGTGTGGGTTTTGTGTGTGTGGTGTGTGGGTTTTGTGTGTGTGTGTGTGTGTGTGGGTTTTGTGTGTGGGTTTTGTGTGTGTGTGTGTGTGTGTGTGTGTGTGTGTGTGTGTGTGTGTGTGTGTGTGTGTGTGTGTGTGTGTGTGTGTGTGTGTGTGTGTGTGTGTGTGTGTGAAAGAGATAGAGATTTAGCGTGGAAATCGATCGACACTAGGTTACGAAATGAAGAGAGAGAGAGATTAGAAGATAAAGATAGGATGAAATAATAAAAACAAGACAAGAAGAAAAAGAGAGAAGGGATGGTGAGAAGAAACAGAAGAGAGCAGAATGACTGGGAGTGCAAATTAATGAGTCATAAAGTAAAGAGAGAAATGGAGAGATTGAGAGGATAGAAGGAAATAAAACATAATATATCAGAGTAGAAAACAGACGAATGAGGCAACAGAGAAACTGAAGGAATGAAGTGAGAGCTAGAAATTGAGGAAAGCAATTGACATACTACATACATACAGAAATTGAGGAAAGGGAATGCTTGATAGGGAAACAGAAGGAAGGAAGGAATTAAGAAAAGAAATATGGAGGACTTAGTATTCAGGGAAGGAAGGAGAGAGGAAAGGAAGGAAGGGAGAGAGAGAGAGAGGAAGGATGGAAGGTAGGGAGGGAGGGAGTGAAGGAAGGAGATAGACATTGGAGTGCCTTGATTTCCTCCAACGTATGCCAGGAAACAGAATCAATTAATAAATGTAATGATATCCTGGAAAAGTTTGGAGGAATATAAGTTGCTTCAGATTTACCACCCACAACATTGTGTTATAATTATATCCTATACTATACTATACCCCTTTAACGAAATAATGCATCCACAAGTTTCGATATTATACAGTGGTAAGAATTTTCGACTCACTTTGTATGCATGGACATCACCACCACCACACACAATAAAATTATATATAGGAAAAACATTGCTAGTCTACGCTCCCGACAAAAAAAAAAAAAAAAAAAAAAAAAAAAAAACACGCACACACACACAACAGAAAATATATTACAAATGTTGTGTACATCATGGAGCATTGTGTTAGTCTGTCAGTCAGTCAGTCAGTCAGTGAGTGAGGTAATATCAGAGTCTGTCAGCAGGGTTTGTTACACGTCCACATGATGCAAAAACAATATTCATCTCTCCTGCCTGGTGACGGACAAATGGACGATCTTGTTACCCTGCTGCCCATCACACTCACAATTCATACGGCCATATATAATCAATCTTTCCTACACATGTTCTGGGAGAATATTACTGTGAATGTTTGGGATGTAATCCATTCAGTTCTATCCAGCCCACACAAAACGTTAAGAACTGGAGTGAATGTGGTAATCTGTTTGGTCCAATTATAAAACTAATGATTTCTCAAAACTATACCAGTAAAGATGACTTGGTTCCTACTACCTTTGAAGGGATATGCAAGCTCCGTTTTACTTACAAAAACTTATTTCCTTAAGCAAGCTATCCCTTTTCTCCGGATGGCTTATTATATAGTAACCATATTTTATATATATATATATATATATATATATATATATATATATATATATATATATATATATATATATATACAACAAAACCAATGTGTTCTTGTGTTAGAAAGTGTGGATTGCATCTGTACATCCACTCCTACATTCATCCTCTTACAATATGATACCCCTGGGCCGGTCTGGCACCTTGCTCAATGTTACCTGGTGATGGACACAAGGGCAGGTGGTTCAGAAATTCACTGACCTCACAAAGCCGAGCTGCAGGGAAGGAAGGAGAGAGGAAGGAGGAAGGAGAGAGAGAGAGAGGAAGGATGGAAGGTAGGGAGGGAGGGAGGAGTGAAGGAAGGAGATAGACAGACAGATTAATAGCCACATAGATAAAGTTAGATACATAGTGAGTGAGTCTGATCCTCTCAAACAGTTCCGTCGGGTTCAAAATGTTCACACCACACTTTTATAACCATGTCAGAGTCAAATGAACACGAGGTAAATATCAAAGCTCTTCCATTAAGAGATTTAGCTCACACACTTCAAAAACTATATGAAAACTGAATGAGATAAGTCTAAAAACATTTGATAAAGGTTCAGTCAAAGAGGAGGAGGGAAAAGGAGGAGGAAGAAAAGGAGGAGGAAGAAAAGGAGGAGGAAGAAAAGGAGGAGGAAGAAAAGGAAGAGGAGGAGGAAAAGGAAGAGGAGGAGGAAAAGGAGGAGGAGGAAAAGGAGGAGGAGGAAAAGGAGGAGGAAGAAAAGGAGGAGGAAGAAAAGGAGGAGGAAGAAAAGAAGGAGGAGGAGGAAGAAAAGGAGGAGGAGGAGGAAGAAAAGGAGGAGGAGGAGGAAGAAAAGGAGGAGGAGGAGGAAAATGAGGAGGAGGAGGAGGAGGATGGAAAGGAGGAGGATGGAAAGGAGGAGGAGGAGGATGAGGAGGAAAAGAAGGAGGAAGAGGAGGAGGAGGAAAAGGAGAAGGATGATGAGGAAAAGAAGGAGGAAGAGGAGGAAAAGGATGATGAGGATGGGTATCATATGCTGTGATTATTCAAGTCCGGCAAGAGACTGGCAGTGACTCAAGTCTGACAAGAGGCTGAGCAAAGGAGAAGCTTGATACGTCTGCCTCTCCACTGATGGTTGGGATGAGGTGGGAGTGGAAGAGGTGGGAGTGGGAGTGGAAGAGGTGGGAGTGGAAGTGGAAGAGGTGGGAGTGGAAGAGGTGGGAGTGGAAGTGGAAGAGGTGGGAGTGGAAGTGGAAGAGGTGGGAGTGGAAGTGGAAGAGGTGGGAGTGGAAGTGGAAGAGGTGGGAGTGGAAGTGGAAGAGGTGGGAGTGGAAGTGGAAGAGGTGGGAGTGGAAGAGGTGGGAGTGGAAGGGGGTGGGAGTGGAAGGGGTGGGGGTGGGAGTGGAAGGGGTGGGGGTGGGAGTGGAAGAGGTGGGAGTGGAAGAGGGAGAGGTGGGAGTGGAAGAGGGAGAGGTGGGAGTGGAAGAGGGAGAGGTGGGAGTGGGAGAGGTGGGAGTGGAAGAGGTCAGAGTGGAAGTGGAAGAGGTGGGAGTGGAAGAGAGTGGAAGAGGGAGAGGTGGGAGTGGAAGAGGTGGGAGTGGAAGTGGAAGAGGTGGGAGTGGAAGTGGAAGAGGTGGGAGTGGAAGTGGAAGAGGTGGGAGTGGAAGTGGAAGAGGTGGGAGTGGAAGAGGTGGGAGTGGAAGTGGAAGAGGTGGGAGTGGAAGAGGTGGGAGTGGAAGAGGTGGGAGTGGAAGAGGTGGGAGTGGAAGAGGTGGGAGAGAAATAGATGGAAGATGAAGAGAAAGAGGTGGAAGAGGAAGTGGTCTGCCAGAATTAGGGAAAGTACAGCAAAGGTGAAGGTTTCTCTTGCTAATAATAATAATAATAATAATAATAATAATAATAATAATAATAATAATAATAATAATATAATAATAATAATAACAACAATAATAATAATAACAATAATAATAATAATAATAATAATAAAATGTATATCACAGAAAACAGGGCATGTATTTTTTTCATGTTTGTTCTAAAAAAGTTTCTATTAATCAATAAAAGAAGACAATTGCTATGATAATTTTCTACGGTTTGTATTGCCAACAACATCTAACCTCCTTCATTGTTGTACAGCCACAATCAAATAACCACCAACATTTTCCTTCCATCGTGCAAATAAATAAGTATCATATCAAAATTACAAACATACAACAACACCTTACGTCAACTCAACCCCCTCAATTATTATTATTATTAGGAGCTGCAAAATCATACATACACGTGTTGCTCTTTATTACCAAGATATTTACTACCATGGAAGGAAAGTGTTGGTGGATATTGTTATTATTATGAGGCGCTGCAAATTCATACATACACCTGTTGTTCTTTATTACCAAGATATTTACTACCATGGAAGAAAAGTGTTGGTGGATATTATTATTATTATTATAATGAGGTGCTGCAAATTCATACGTACACGTGTTGTTCTTTATTACCAAGATATTTACTACCATGGAAGGAAAGTGTTGGTGGATAATTGATTGTGGCTGTACCTGGAAGTGTAGCCAACTGTACCATAAATCTCTACACCTTCCCCTCTCTACCTGCTTCCTTCCTTCCTTCCTCCTCATATGGAAACTATATAAGCCTTCAGAATGGGAACGACGCATCGTAGACTCTGTGAAATGCCAGTTAAGGTGGTACTCTACATTTGGAGCGACTTGAATCCTCCAAATTATGCCAGGAAACAGGACTAGATTAATTAACAGAAATACGGTAATGGTGTCCTGTTGTCTGAAGTATTTTTGGGGGGAATCATTTGCTCCAGATTTACCAACACTATACTATCACATTAATATTATGCCCTTATGCAGTCATCGTCAGGAATAAACACTCACTCACTCACTCACCTACTTAATACTTACTCATTGACAAACTCACTCACTCACTCCCACACACACACACACACACATTATGAGGCCCCCACCTTCCCCCCAACACACATACACACACACACACACACACATCATGAGACCCCCTCCCCCCATACATACACAAAATGAGACCCCCCCTCCCCCCAACACACACACACACACACCTGGCACGAATAAAGCAATAGATTCCAACAGTTTAGGTAAGTTAATTGGAAGTTACTGCACTGTAAATTGAGGCCACCACGACCACCTGCCCGACCAATCAACAAAACCCCTCCTCCTGCCCTCACGTGACTATTTAAGGGGGTGCGGGAGTAAGGGACAGGCTTGGGGGGGGGGGGTTTGGGGGCTGCGGGAGTAAGGGACAGGCTTGGGGGGGGGTAGAAAGCCTGTCCCCTATTCCCGCACCCCCCTAACCCCCTCCAAGCCTGTCCCCCTACTCCCGACCCCCCCAAAATCCCCCCGACCCCCCCAAAAAACACCGCATCCCACTGAACCCCCCAAAGCCTGCCCCCCTATTCCCGCACCCCCTTAAGGGACCCTGTGTTGTAGTAAGAAAATTGGAGGTAAACGAGTCCTTCAAATATTGCCACGAAACACCACCTATACGGATGGAGCTTGTTTCGTGGCATGGTCAGGAGGAATCAGAAGCCTTCAGTTTTCATACACGACGATCACAGGGTCCTTAAGGGGAAATTATTTTATTGGTGAATTGGAAGGTCTTTGATTCCTCCTAATTATTCCCGGGAAACAGACAACTTCAGTGGTACTCATAGGGGATCTGTTTCCTGGCATAGTTTGGAGGAGTTAAAGCTATCCATTTCACCAAAAAGAGAATCTCCCCTTAAGGTGGTAAACGAAGAAGAAGAGGAAGAAGAAATGTAGTGTAGCCGAAGGGAGAAGACTCAGGGATTTAGGGTTTGTTAATTAGGGTTTTTTATGTTGGTTCTTAATATATATCGTGTCCAAGGAAGGTGCGACTGTGTGTGTAAGGTGTGCGACTGTGTTTTCTCTCCCTCCCCAGTTTTTCCTCTCTCTCTCTATCTCTATCTCTATCTCTATCTCTATCTCTATCTCTCTCTCTCTCTCTCTCTCTCTCTCTCTCTCTCTCTCTCTCTCTCTCTCTCTCTCTAGTGTATTTCCATTTCAAAACTCCTCCTTTCTTCCTCTATCAAATCCCTGCATGGTTCCCTCAAAATAACAAAACTAAACAAATACAAGGAAGGACCCTGAAATTATCACATCAGACCAAGATAATATCCCCACTGTCCCTATATTGTACAGACCTATATTGTAACTCCACCCATCCTTCTGTCCACATTTCCGTCCCTTTACTGTCAACTTAATTAAAACTTTCCACTTGTCTGTCCCTCCACCGCCACCCATCGCTGTCCCACCTTCACACTCATTTATCTTCTCCATCCCTTTACGTCTATAATATATCTTCATCTTTCCCACTTTTATGGTCTTTTTTACATCTCTCCACTACCCTCATTGGTATTATTATTCTTTCCTTTCCTTCCTGCCTCCCTGCCTCGTCTCTTCACATCATGGTATCTCGCTCCTCTACGCTTCCCCCCCCCCCTTCCCTAAACCCCCATATCTAGTTCGCCCCCTCCCCCCACCAATCTCTCTCTTCTTCCACACAAACCCTCCCCCGGCCTCATGAGCCACCCAACACCAGTGAGGCCATCAGTGTCCCTTCCAGTGTGAGTTATGTCGCTCCTACAACTCCTCCTCCTCCTCCTCCTCCTCCTCCTCCTTCTCCTCCTCCTCCTCCTCCTCCTCCTCCTCCTCACTCCTCCTACTACTCCTCCTCCTCCTCCTCCTCCTCCTCCTCCTCCTCCTCCTCCTCTTCCTCCTCCTCTTCCTCCTCCTCCTCCTCTTTCCATACCCACCCAACCCAAGTCTGTCCAGTCCTCCTCATATTGTAGCTTAAAGGGAGCGTATACTTTGGGTACATTGGAGTGCCTTGTTTCCTCCAAAGTATACCAGGAAACAGGACCATATGACAAAAATAATGGTGTTCTGTTGCTTGGAATAGTTTGGAGGAATCAGTTGCTTCAGATTTGCCAACACTGTACTCTCCCCTTAATTAACCTTTCTTCCTCCACCATTTTCTGCCTTCCCCACCATGGACTGACTGTTTGTGCTCCTCTTAACATCCCCTTTTCCCCCACCATTCTGTGACAACTCTCCCCTCTTCTCCCCCACCATTCTGTGACAACTCTCCCCTCTTCCACCACCACCATTCTGTGACAACTCTCCCCTCTTCCCCCACCATTCTGTGACAACTCTCCCCTCTTCCCCCACCATTCTGTGACAACTCTCCCCTCTTCTCCCCCACCATTCTGTGTCAACTCTCCCCTCTTCCCCCCACCATTCTGTGACAACTCTCCCCTCTTCCCCCACCATTCTGTGACAACTCTCCCCTCTTCTCCCCCACCATTCTGTGACAACTCTCCCCTCTTCCACCACCACCATTCTGTGACAACTCTCCCCTCTTCCCCCACCATTCTGTGACAACTCTCCCCTCTTCTCCCCCACCATTCTGTGACAACTCTCCCCTCTTCCCCCCACCATTCTGTGACAACTCTCCCCTCTTCCCCCACCATTCTGTGACAACTCTCCCCTCTTCCCTCACCATTCTGTGACAACTCTCCCCTCTTCCACCACCATTTTGTGACAACTCTCCCCTCTTCCCCCACCATTCTGTGACAACTCTCCCCTCTTCCCTCACCATTCTGTGACAACTCTCCCCTCTTCCCCCACCATTCTGTGACAATTCTCCCCTCTTCCACAACCATTCTGTGAAAACTCTCCCTTACTCCACAATCTGAGCCTGTCTCCTTGTCTCACCTCTCCCCTACCCTCCCTCCCTCCCTCCCCCACCCAAAACTGCTCTGTCCCTTCCTCCCTCACCTTTCCTTTTAGTTTCCCCATCCTCTCCATTTCATCCCACCACCACGAGTCCTTCCTTCTCCCACCAGATATTCCTATAACTGATATGAAATGGAGAGAATAATGAAAAATATATATATATGCTTTTTCCCTCACGTACACACACACACACAACTAGATAAGCATTATATATGTTAACGTCAAATTATAACTATAACTGATGCTGAGAGTTACCCATCCAAAACCTATTATTTGAAATATTACGTTTAGTGTGTTATTGAAATTTATATAATCCAGTGAATCATCTAAAATAAAGTGTAGATGGGGAGGTCATAAGGTACAGTGTTCTTAGCTAAACCCTTTTATAGTGTGTCTTCAGGGTCCAACACAAAGCTGGAAGGTGTACATGGTGTGGCAAGGTTTGGTGTGTGTGTGTGTGTTGTGTGTGTGTGTGTGTGTGTGTGTGTGTGTGTGTGTGTGTGTGTGTGAGTGAGTGAGTGAGTGTGTGTGTGAGTGAGTGAGTGTGTGAGTGAGTGTTGTGTATGTGTGTGTGTGAGTGAGTGAGTGAGTGAGTGAGTGAGTGAGTGAGTGAGTGAGTGTGTGTGTGTGTGTGTGTGTGTGTGTGTGTGTGTGTGTGTGTGTGTGTGTGTGTGTGTGTGTGTGTGTGTGTGTGTGTGTGTGTGTGTGTGTGTGTGTGTGTGAGTGTGTGTGTGAGTGTGTGTGTGAGTGAGTGTGTGTGTGTGTGTGTGTGTGTGTGTCCCAAGTGTGGTGATGTCCCCGCGAGGCTCTCAGTCAACAGGGGGCACGAGAGGTATTGATTCAGGGTGGTGTGTGTATCGTGCTCTCTATAAGGGGGCCAACTGTTGACATTTGATAACCTTCTAGCCCTGTCTTGGTCTATCTATGCCTTCTCTCGGTTCTCTCGTTTTGTCTCCTTCATCCATCCATCCATACCCGGGTCCCTTCATCCATCCATCCATCCATCCATCCATCCATCCATTCTCGGGTCCCTTCATCCATCCATCCATCCGTCCATCTGTCCATCATTATGTCCGTCTGCTCCAATTTTTTGTTTTCTCTATTGTTTACTTTAAGCTATCCGTTTTAGTTTCTCCTCTCTCTTTCACTTTTAATTTTTATATCATATATTTTTTTTTTAATCTTTATCACATATAAGTTACTCTAGTTTCCTGATTAATTTTGTAAGTATTTCACAATTTTTCAAGCACACTTTAGTTCACTCATGTTAACACTCCTATCTGCACTGACCAACCATCACCCATTCATTCTCTTCCCTAAATGTCTCCCAACCTACAACTTTCTTCTCACAAATTACACATCATTCCCTGTATTGTTCTCTTCCCTATATCACACAAGCCAAGCCACCATCTGCACTGTCAAACACATGATATTTCTTTTTCTCTTTCCTCTCTCGAATCACATTTTTTCACACAACACTCACCCACCCAACAACGAGGAAACTGTGTGTGTGTGTGTGTGTGTGTGTGTGTGTGTGTGTGTGTTAATAATGTTTTGTTTTACCTATGCAATTTTAATCTTTTCAACACTTCACAATTCCGATCCGCAGGTGGTTTTCCTCGTGTGTGTTGTGGTAGGAGGGAAAAAAACGCCGCGCGCAACAGCAGTACCGACCGTGTGTTTTGTGTCTGTAACGAGTCCTTTGCATAATACAGTACAGCGTCCCTTATACCCCCTATAGCTACTACCCCCTGACAACCAACATATCCCCACCAACATTATTCCCAAGGTCTGGAAGGATAGGATAGCCGTCTCGTTTAATTAAGGGGGAAGTACAGTATTGGCAAATCTGGAGCAACTGATTCCTCCAAACTATTCCAAGCAACAGAACACCATTATTTTTGTTCATCTGGTCCTGTGTCCTGGATGAATCATCATCGCACTCCAATGGAACAACAGTGAAATGCCCCCTTAAGTATGACAAGCATTTGATCTATCTATTAAAATGTTCCAACTTGCTTCATACTTACATTTTCCAACTACGAAACCAAGTACAAAATATGGGAGGAGTTAGGGGAGTTGTTGAAGCTATAACGATACGATGCCTGGGATGAAACAAGTATTGGACTGGTTGGTTGTTACCTAAATTGGGTATAACGTTTGGTACGCAACTTAACGTAATTTTACAGCTGAGGAACAAAATTTAATTGTATAGATTAATATTATATAAGTAATCACATTTTCAAAGAGAACTGCAATCGTAAATAAACGAACGTCAATAAGCGATTTTTCATTTGTTTTCTTCCTGTATTTACTTTGTTATTTCTACATGAGGTTGTTCCTTCCCCTTTCAGTCAACTCGGACCACCACCACCACCACACTCAGAATTCACCAGAAGCTGAGAATCCGGAGCGAATCAATGGTCGGTGGTGACTGTAAGACTTTTCGCTCGACCAGTGATTAGGCTTGTCAATGGAACTTAAGAAAAAAAACACACACACGCAACACTACATTGCACTACACACACACACACGCAACACTACATTGCACTACACACACACACACGCAACACTACATTGCACTACACACACACACACGTAACCACAACACACACACAAACATACGCTACACTACATTACACTACACACACATAAGACCACAAAACACACACACACACACACACACACAAGACCACAAAACACACAGACAAAACCACATAACACATACACACACTCGGGATATTTCCAGCTTTACGTTTGTTCTCTCTTCGTTTGTTTCATTCTCTTTCTCTCACTTCCTTCTTCTCACTCAGACAGCTGTACACTCAATTTTTTTACATCATTACAGTCCAATCATCCCCATTTTTCACCGCCCTCTGTGTGCTAAACATCTCCAAGTGGGCGGAAATGGGCAGAGGGAAAGAGAGATTGAGAGGAGAGGCGATGGGGAGGAGAGGCGGGGAGGGGAGGCGGGGAGGGGAGGAGGGAAAGAGAGGGGGAGGGGAAGAGAGGGAGAGGGGAGGAGATGGAGAGGGGAGGAGATGGGGAGGGGAGGAGATGGGGAGGGGAGGAGATGGGGAGGGGAGGAGATGGGGAGGGGAAGAGACAGAGAGACACAGAGACAGAGAGACTGAGGAGAAGCGACGATAGAAAGATGTGGGAGGAAGAGGAAGAAGGAGGAGGAGGGTGGAGAAGGAGGAGGGTGGAGAAGGAGGAGGGTGGAGAAGGAGGAGGGTGGAGAAGGAGGAGGGTGGAGAAGGAGGAGGGTGGAGAAGGAGGAGGGTGGAGAAGGAGGAGGGTGGAGAAGGAGGAGGGTGGAGAAGGAGGAGGGTGGAGAAGGAGGAGGGTGGAGAAGGAGGAGGGTGAAGAAGGAGGAGGGTGAAGAAGGAGGAGGGTGAAGGAGGAGGAGGAAGGAGGAGGAGGGTGAAGGAGGAGAAGGAGGAGGAGGGGGAGGGGGGTGAAGGGGGGCAAACTTACACGGCCCACTGACTAAGACGAGTTTGCAAAAAGAGAGAAAAAACGTACAAGGTAAACCCAAGTGTTGGTGGCTGAGTCTACATAGTGTGTGCCCAGACCACCGGGGCGTTAAAACAGTTCTTCAGTCCGTCGTCGTCTTCGTCCCCCTTCTCCCGTTCACAGTGTTATCCCATGTCTCTTGTTCTACGGGGAAAGTGTTAATTAAGTGCTTGTTCACCGTACTGTAAAACTAATAGAACGATGAGTGATTAATGTTGTTGTTGTTATTATCATTATTGTTGTTATTATCATTATTATTTTTATTGTTATTATTTTTATTATTGTTATTATTATTATTATTTTTATATTATTTATTTTTTTGCTATAACACCAACTTTTTATTATTTCTTATTTTTAAACTCATGCACATTATAGTTTTTGCGTTTTTCATATTGGGAGAAAACAACAAACTGATGAATTTGCTGTATACCACGACACACAATCAAACTACCTTAAGGAGGAAATTCGGTGTTGGTAAATTTGGAGCAACTGAATCCTCCAAACTATTACAAGCAACAGAACACCATTATTTTTGTCTTCTGGTCCTGTTTCCTAGCATACTTTGGAGGAATCAAGGCACTCCAATGTACCAAAAAAGAATTACCACCTTAATTAAGCATGGAACCTAACATAGAAACGAGCAAAACGAACCACGACACGTCATTCCCTCTACCCTGAGACACATGGGACTCGACAAAAGGCCCCCTCCTCCATCCACCACCACCACCACCCGCCCCCTCCTCCATCCACCACCACCACCACCTACCCCTTCCCAACCCTTACCCTCCGTCCGTCCGTCCTGTCGTGGTGGGAAGCGTGCGCCAAATCTCAAGTGTAGGGTGAATGAATAATTGAGTGTTCTGACCGACGGTAAAAAAAATGTCCATCATCCCGGGAGACCAAAGCAACTCGTAGCATCATTTTTTTTTTCTTCGTCTTTAACATGTATAAGGGGAGATTTTCTTGTTGGTGAACTGGGGGGATGTTGATTCCTCCAAACTATACCAAGTAACAAACCCCCCTCCCCACCCTCCAATTTTTTTTTTTTTTTTTTTTTTTTTTTTTTAGCATTGAGGTTGTTTGTTTCCTGGCATAATTATAGAATTTTGGGAAATCACTAGCCCTCCAATTTACCAACAAGAAAAATAATCTACCCTTAACTTCCGTCTTTCTCCTATTGGATCAGTTGTGTTTAATTTTGTAGTAAAACCAACATTACCCCTCCATAACTGCCTATATCACGGTCATCACCACAATCACAACAACCACCACAATCATCACAACAATAACAACCACCACAATCATCACAACAACCACAACCACCACCATCACAACAACAACAACCATCACAACAACAACCACCACAATCATCACAACAACCACAACCACCACCATCACAACAACAACCACAACAACAACCACAACAACCACCACCATCACAACAACAACCACAACCACCCCAATCAAAACGACCACCGAACTATATCACTCTATTATTGGTATAGTGAAACCAGTACAGCTGGTTGCTATAGAATAGGCCCCTTCACAAGCCCAGGCCCCGTGTAGGCATAATCTGGGTTGGAAGGGTCAATTCCGTGACGTTCATCAGAAGTAAATAAAATTCAAATCTGGCGCTGTACTGATAGTGGAGCCACCTGGTGGTGGTGAGGTGAGGTATTAAGCCCCTCCTCCGCTGAATACCGCTCGTCCACTCTGTCGCGGAACACACGTCTGTCAACATCTACGCTCCTCGCTGCTACGCTATGGTATTGTGTCGCGTGTTCCTGCTAAGTTTTCTTTTATGTTCTAGTGGCTAGCCTGCTTTGCAGATGTATCATGTGTGTTTTCTAGGAGGGTTTTTAGGTGTTTATGGGGTTTTTTTCTTCGTTAGGACTTAGTTCTTTCCTTAAGCGAAGGGGGCTTTTCAGCCCCTGTTTTCGGAGTTTTTCTCCGTCTGTCCCCTCTTTCACTGTCCCTCCTGCCACTAGTACATTCTTCGTGTGTATTTTATTGGGGTTTTTAGCGAGGTTAGTGGGCGCCACGTGGGACTTCCCCACCCCACGTGGTGACCACATGGGGTCTTTGCAGCCCTTCCTCTTGCCTTCCCCAATTATTATGTGTCCCCTCTCGGTAGGGGGGAGTGAGAATTGTGCCCTGGTTCTCTCTTCCTCTCCCGGGCGGGGGTTTTTTATTTTATTTTGGGGTTCTTCCATTATTTTCAGCCTGGAGTGTTTCTTCTCAGGCTATCGGGTCCCCTCCTACCCCTCCTTCTGGTTCATCTGTCCGGGGGGGCCCTTTTTTACCCGCTCCTTGTGGCGGACGATTCTGGTTTTACGGGGTTTTTCCCTGGGCGGCTGCGCGAGTGTGGGGGATCGTGTTCTGGTCCCCAGGTTCAGCGGGCGTGTCCCGCGCTTCTTTCCTTCGGGGAGGATGGGTTTGTGTTCCAGTGTTTGCACGTGTTAACCCATGTTTGTGTATTCTTTTCTCCCCCAGCCTACTCGTGCCCTTTGTGCTGCCTCAGGATGTACCGTGCGGGTCTCGCCTGACGGACACCTGCACTGTTCTCCTCACGCACCCTGCTTCACTCCCTTGGGTTACGACCCTTTGGCGTGTGGTGTGTGCCGCCCCTGGGCTGAGTTGTGTCGGGTTACCTCCCCTTCTGCCCGCTCCAAGCTCCCTGCCCTTGCTTCTCTTCGTATGGCGTGGACGAGGGCTAGGAGAATGGCCCACAAACGAGACGGTTCTTCTTTGGCGTGGGTGGACCCGATTTTGGGAGCGGACCTGGGTTTATTCAGGACCCGTTACCCTTCTTCCTGTCTCTCGGAGTCTCAGGGGCTAGAACCTCCTGAGGCCCGAGAGATTGAGCCTGCTTCCCTAGGCGGTACTACGAATCCTTCTCGGGGCTTATCCCCCCGGGAAGCGAGCGAGTCTGTCGCGCTGGTTCTCCCGACTGCCTCACCGGTACAAGGGCCCAGCAGGGAACCCCCAGCTTCGCCTCCTGCTAGAGCTGGCTCCTCAGGCCTCTCTAGAGGACGCAAGCGTTCGGCTAAAAGGTCCCGCCACTCCAGGAAGTCCCGTGTTCGTCGCCGTTCTCCTTCCTCCTCGTCTTCGTCGTCCTCTTCCTCTTCTTCGTCGTCGGGGAGCTCTCCTTCGCCCGCCCGCAATTCCCGCAGGGGTGAGCGGGGGGGGGACAGCCCCTCGTCGAGGAAGATAGTTAAGATCTTCCACACCCTTATTCCTCACGCTTTTCCTGGGGCTTCCGTCGCGCAGCCTCCGGCTGTCGCTACGGAACCCGCTCCTGTTCCCCCGCCTCCCGCTGCTGCTCCTGTCGAGGGCTCGAGTCCTCCCGGGGATGTGGGAGTCCTTTTCGTGCCTCCCTTTTCCCCAGGGCTCGAGTCTCCGTCGGGGGACGTAGCTGAGGAGTTGGTTACCTCCGCACCTCCGTCCCCGTCTCCCCCTCCTTCGGGAGACGGATACCTTCCCTACTCTTGGTCTCTCCTCCCTCCTGCTTGGACCCACTCTTCGGAGGAGGGCAGACTGGTGGCCTGGTCTCCGGACACAGCTCAACCAGACGTGTGGATCCGGAGGGATGACGTCGTGGTGAAGTGGGGGGCGGATGAGAAGGGCGAGGCTATTCCCTTCTACAAGGTCCGTCCTATCTCAGCGCCCTTACCCACTTCAGCTAGGGTGTCCCCTGCGGCGACCCTGGACGCGATGGGTTTCCTGGTGGAGTACAGCCAGCTACACTTGTCCGGGGCTTGGAGGATTGACCGCTCCCACGGTAACACGGCTCTCCTCCTTTCCCCGGACGCGTACTTCCCGGGGGATAAGAGTGAAGGGGACCTGGATATTCCAGCCCTTCTCCTTAAGTCCCTGGACCACCAGAGGAACAACGCGCCCAGGAAGCCCCCTCCTCCGTCTTTCCCCGTCATCCTCCCTCATTCCCGGGCTCCCCCGGGCTTGAGGGAGTGCCTGTGGAAGACGGAGAAGGAGCCCCCGGTCCCCTATCAGCTGAAGGAGCCCGATGGTAAGTTGAGGCAGGCGGAATCTGCTACCCGTCTGGAGCTGGCCCACACCATCTCCACGGGAGCAGCCGCCTCATTGATTAGGGACTGCCTCAACGCCCTAACCAACTCCTACCACGAGATGTCGGGTGTACAGCTAGCGTGAGTACCTTACTCGTGTATCATGTTTTTAGGGATGCTGGGTAGAGGGTCTCCCTGTTACTCCCGGGTACTTATCCCCGGGTTCGCTCGGTTTTTTCCTTGTTTACCCCTTACAGTGACACCCTCTCTTCCATGGCCACCGTGATGGAGGGCGTGGCGGCAATGGCTACCCACTTCATGCGGGAGGAGGCGAAGGCGTTCGCCGAGGCGAGACTGGCAGCCCGCCAGGCGGCGGCTAAATCTGCGCCGGAGATGGCACAGAGGGGAGTGGTGCGAGCTGCCCCCTTGTCCCCCGCCCTCTTTGACCAACCGGCGACAGACACGATCTTCGCCTCCCTCCCAGCGGTAATCAATTTACCAAAGCCTTCCACCTCCAAGTAAGTACCTCTCGTGTTCGTCTTACCCGAGTTGTCACGGGGGTGAAATGAAAGGATTTTCGGGTCTACTTTGGGTCCTAATCATTCTGTTTGTCCATAGGCCACGTGCCCCACAGCCAGCCAGACCAGCCTACCAGCCCCGGAGGCCCTCCCAGCCCTCCAGGCTACCGAGGCCCTCCTATCCCACTCCCCCGAGAGCACACAACAGACCCTCCCAGAGGGGCCAGCAGCCCTTTCGAGGAAGGGGACAGGGCTCCAAGCCCTACTCGAAGCCCAAGTCCTCCTTCAACCACCCCGCCCAGAAGGACCGCGCCACTTGAGGGTCCCACTCTGGGCTGCCTCACAGGGTGGTCAGCAGCCTGGCCCACCCACGGCTGGGCAGCAAGGATAATTCGCCAGGGCCTGTCATGGCCCTGGATTACTGTTCCGGTGAGTAACTGTCATCCTTACTTTCTGACATATGAATTATGCCTAATCCCGTCCTTGGGCTACCGTTAGGTCAAAATCAGATTTTCCCTTGCGGTCAAAATCTCTGCCTCTCCTGTCATTCTCCCCCCAACCACCCCGGGTCCCTCGGGCCCCGGGGGATTAGGATTAACGGTACTCTCACTGACACCTGTCTTCTCCCGTTACAGCCACTACGTCTACCTCCTGCCTCAACCAAAGTGTCACTTTCGGTCGTCCCGCATGTGTTGGAAATGCGGGAAAAAGGGGTAGTGGAGCGGGCGACGGGAAGGGTCTTTCTTTCTCGTTTATTCACGGTCCCCAAAAAGGATCAGGGAAAAACGAGATTGGTGATGGACCTGAGCAGGCTAAACAAATTCGTGAAAACATTACATTTCAGGATGGTTTCGGTTGCTCAGGTCCGCACAGTTCTGAGGAAGGGAGACTGGTTAGCATCCCTGGATCTCAAGGATGCTTACTGGCACGTCCCGATCCACCCCAGGTTTCGCCGCTTTCTGGCCTTCCAGGTGGGGACCGAGACGTTCCAGTTTACCAGGCTCCCTTTCGGTCTTTCTCTAGCTCCGCGAGTCTTCACAAAACTCGTGAGGGTGGTGGCATCCCGTCTGGCAGAGGCGGGTGTCCCCACCCTCATGTACCTGGACGATTGGTTGCTTCACGCCCCTTCCAAGGAGCAGGTAGCAAACAACGTCCGGGTAGCGAGGGGAGTGCTAGAGGAAATGGGGTTTCTGTTGAACATCCCCAAGTCCTCTCTCACCCCCACTCGCAAGCTGTGTTGGCTAGGAATAGAGTGGGACTCTCTTTCGGCCACCCTCTCTCTCGCTCCAGACAACGCCCGCCGGACCCTCCGCCACGTCCGCCGGGCGCATTTTTCCCGTACTTTCTCTCACCGCCAGTGGGAATCATTGCTCGGGTCCCTAAATTTCGCGGCCCCTGCAATGCCCCTGGGACGACTGAAACACAGGAGGCTGACGCGGGAGGTAAACCTCCACCTGTCCCCCGCACACAGGGACCTTCCCAGGCAAGTGTCCCCCTCTCTCCACCGCCTCCTTCGCCCCTGGCTACGTCCCGGTGCCCTGCGTCAGCGGGTCCCCTGGGTGTTCCCTCCCCCGGGGATTACGGTGGCGACAGACGCATCGGACGTAGGCTGGGGATACCAGTCTTGCCTGGGACATCAACGGTGCGGGGGATGGAAGGAAGGGGAAAGGCTACTGCACATCAACGCCCGGGAGTTGATGGTAGCGAAGGAATGGCTCAACAGACACCCTCAGTTTGCCAGGATAGGCGTCCGCTTCGATATGGACAACGTTGCGGCCGTGCAGTGCCTACAGAAACAGGGCACCGTACGGTCGGAAATTCTCCTGTCCCTGTCAGAACAGATTTTCGCAATAGCGGCCAAGAGGGACATTCACCTCTCGGCCCGCTACGTGCCAGGGCGGGAGAACGATTGGGCGGACGCCCTATCCAGGTTCAGGGGGACGTCAGTCGAGTGGCAACTGCGTCCCCTTGTGTTCGAGTCTCTCTGCCTTCGCTACGGGACACCGGAGGTGGACCTATTCGCCTCCCCATCCACGGCCCTACTCCCTCTGTTCCTGACTTTCTCATCCAGAACAGAGGCGGGAGGCCCGGACGCCTTCACGGAGGACTGGAACAGGTGGGGTCATCTCTACCTCTTCCCAACCCCAGCCACTTCAGTCCTCCTGAAGGCGATCCTCAAGCTGCGCACTTTCAGGGGGAGGGTTCTCCTCATAGCCCCCCGCTGGCCAGCACAGCCGTGGTTCGGAGAGTTGTCCCGGTGGTGCCCGCATCCCCTTCAGTTGGGATCGGCGTGCCTCTCCAGCACCCTGTCTGCACCACTCCAAGCGTCACTGAAACTACACGCTTGGAGTTTCTACGGGGAGTCCTCAGCAAAAGGTTCACTAAGGAGACAGTGGACAAGATGTTGAGGGCTCATCGTCAGTCTTCGGTGCGACAATACGAATCGTGCTGGAAAAGATTCCAGGACTTCTTGCGAAGACACCCCTCCAGGGTCATCTCGGAGGACACAGTCCTGGAATTCCTCACGTGGCTCGCCGATTCCACCAACAGGGCCCCGGCGACGGTGCTTGCGCATCACGCAGCCCTGTCTGATCCCCTCCTCCTGGGTTTTAACATTAAGGTTTCGGAGAGGCCTCTCTCTCTCCTGAGGATGGGGATTCGGGCGGGGACCGCACCTCACCGGGCCCAGGCACCCTCCTGGTCCCTTCATCGTGTCCTTTCCTACCTGACCTTCGAGGGGGTCCCTCTGGAGGTTTGTCACCTCCTCCAGAAAGCTCTCTTCCTGCTCGCCTTAGCTACAGGTTACAGGGCTTCTCAGTTGGCAGCCCTGACCCGTCACACAGCCTTTTCTTCAGTAACCCCTAACCTTACTTCCTTAACCATTTCCCCCTCCCCTGCTTTTCTAGCTAAGAACGAGCAGGCTGACGACAGAATTGGCCCTCTCGCAGTACCCTCGTTCCTGAGGGATGGAAATTTCCACCCCCTCTGCCCAGTCCACGCCTTTGTTGCATACGTGGAGGCGACGAGAGGGGCTTCTCCGGACCACCTCTTCTACAACTCTAGGTCCGGTAACCCTCTCTTCCCTAGGTCAATCGCTCGCCTTCTCTGCCGAGTGATAGAGAACGGGGATCCCGGACACGCCCCGAGGGCTCACAGCGTTAGGGGCGTGGCCGCCTCCCTCGCCTTCCTCAGGACTCACTCGGTGGAGAGGGTCAGGGATTTAGGGGGCTGGGCATCCACTTCCTCCTTCAGGACGAGGTACCTGTTCCACTCGCTCTCCCCTACCCCCTGTGTGGCTATGGGTACTCCACCTCCTATTCCCCAGGGTCCCCGCGGGAGACACATGGGGGGGAGGGGCCGCCCGAAGAGAAAAGGTCGGGTGATTTAAGTCCCGTCACATCATCCCATACCTCATCCACATCTTGTACAGCTTCATACTCATCCCCATTCTTCACGTGTACATATGGTGAAAGAGAGTCTATAATAAATTACATTGTTACGGAATTCTTGTGTATTCATTTTCCAAACAATTATTAACTACGATGAGTGACAGGAGATATTATTACACAGGATATCTGGATCCTAGTGTCCTCCTTCATCCCCTCGGGATCACATTACCTGAGCGAGGGCCATAGCCCTAACTCAGAAGACTTGAATAAGGGGGGGGGGGGAATGGGGGGGGGAGGAAAAGGGGGGGGGGGAGTATCCATGGGAACCTCCCCCCTCCTCTCCTAGACCCGAACCCTCGAGTCTACCTATAAAGACTTTATGTGTAACAATTCTGGTCTATAACAGAATGGTCTACGGTTATATGGTATCAGCTACTTCTCCCCCACCACGGCGTTTCACCTAGCCAGTGTCGGGAGGGGCGTTAGCTGCTGCCTCACCGGGCTCGGTTACCTTTCCTGCCCTCCGCTCTCAACCACTCTTAACTAGCACGTGATTGCCTCCACCTCACCTCCCACCTACCGCATCGCATGCTTAGCAACCAGCTGTACTGGTTTCACTATACCAATAATAGTGCATTTGTCGCGGCTTCTAGCCGCTTAAATTGTATTTATTGGTTTGTGAAACCAGTACAGCTTCTACTGTCCCACCCACCTCCCGATGCGGCAGGCACTCACTTCTTTCTCATTGGAGTGGACGAGCGGTATTCAGCGGAGGAGGGGCTTAATACCTCACCTCACCACCACCAGGTGGCTCCACTATCAGTACAGCGCCAGATTTGAATTTTATTTACTTCTGATGAACGTCACGGAATTGACCCTTCCAACCCAGATTATGCCTACACGGGGCCTGGGCTTGTGAAGGGGCCTATTCTATAGCAACCAGCTGTACTGGTTTCACAAACCAATAAATACAATTTAAGCGGCTAGAAGCCGCGACAAATGCACTAATTACTACAACAACTCCTACCACCACAACCAACACAACTACCACGTCTCTTACCACCACAACCCCAACCACCACCACTTCAGTCGGCCTGGAGTTAAGAGAAAGTGGGGGGTGGGCTGGGGGGGAGAGAGGGGGGGTACTCCACCAGAACCAACACGACCTGAGAGCTTTACAAACTCAGAATTTTTCCACCCAAAATGAAGCAGCGTACAAGAGGAGGAGGAGGTGGAAGTGGGTGGAGGTGGAGGTGGAGGGGGAAGAGGGAGGTGGAAGTGGGTGGAGGTGGAGGTGGAGGGGGAAGAGGGAGGTGGAAGTGGGTGGAGGTGGAGGTGGAGGGGGAAGAGGGAAGGGGAAGAGGGAAAGGGATGTGGAAGAACACGCGAGATGAGAAAAGGGAAGTGGAACACACACACACACACACACACACACACACACATATACAAGAGCGAAATACAGGTTAGCAAATGAGGTGGAAAGGTTGACTTAACAGCTAGAGAGGGAAGGAGGAAGAAGAAGGGTCCAGCTGAGGCGCAAAAAAAAATCCACTTCCTCATTCATTCATTATATGCAAAACTAAAATAGTGTTTCAATTGGGAGTTTACAAAGTTTGTTCTCTCCTCCAATCACAATATGCAGAGCTGAATTAGTGTTTTAAACAGGGTAATGGAGCACAATATTGTCCTTTCCCTATTCCAGTCACAATGGATGAAACCGAAGAAGTGTTTGCGATTCGAAGAGTGAAGGACTGTAGGAATTATCTAATGGTTAGAAGAATATGAATTGAAAAAAGAATTAATAAATAACTTGAACCGCGATCTATATCTATTAGCAAGAGCATAGACATATTAAAGAAGAAATAAATAACTCTGGTGTAAAAACTAAATATTCACATTCACTGTTACTTAAGGGGGTGCGGGAATAGGGAGACAGGCTTGGGTGGGTTTAGGGGGGTCGGGGGGGTTTTAGGGGGTGCGGGAATAGGGGGACAGGCTTGGGGTGGGGGTTAGGGGGTTGCGGGAATAGGGGACAGGCTTTCTACCCACCCCAAGCCTGTCCCCCTATTCCCTCACCCCCCCCCCAAAGCCTGTCCCCTACTCCCGCACCCCCTTAACGCTCCCTCTTGACGGCCACATTAAGGTGTACTGTTCCATAGTAAAAAATATATTTCTCAAGTTAATGTTCTCGTGATGCTGTGGAGAAACTCATGATGTATGTACAGAATATTTATAAACTTTAGAGAACTTTATAAAATCACTCCTTTGTTGTCACGGTGTCAAAGATTTGTCCTTACTGAGACAGAAGATGTGCTGTCAACATATCAATTTGTCAAACTAGGAAAAAAAAAACCACACACTTACAATTTTCAACAACTACTTCAATCATACTAGCCTTAAAGAAACACAAATACACCAAAGACTGCAATATTTTAATTTATCTGGCCATAAAGTCAGTAAAGAGAGCCTTGTGCCCTTTGCCATATGGTTGGGTAGAGCGAGTTCGTCCCTCCCGCTGTGTTACGAGACAAGTTCATATATCAGGGAATCGGATCCTACAAATATTTTAATGACCTTGCTGCCGAGCACACAATACAACAATTAAGGGAAGATTGTAGTCATCCGTAAGTCATTTTATTGTTTCTGAATTTATTCCCTCTATTGTATCTCTGAATTCATTGCATCTGTTGTATTTGAGTGTGGTTGTTGATGCCGACGGACTCACACTAGCACATTACACACTCATCTTAAGGGACCCTGTGATGTAGTCAGAAAATTGGGGAAAAGTGAGTTCTTCAAATATTGGCCACGAAACATCACCTATAGGGAAGGAGCTTGTTTCGTGATATGGTCAGGAGGAATCAGAATACTTCTTATTTTCATACACGATCACAGGGTCCTTAACAAACTGAAGCACATACAGTTACAGGAAGCAATAGAGACACGTTACTTTATTACATGTATATACCGTACTTTTAATAACTAGAAAGCTTTCGAAAGTACAGATAGGTGTTATGGCTTAACAAACATACGCACACGATTTAATGGTATAGGTACACACACACACACACGACACAAAAAAAAAGGCAGTCCGGGGTTGTAGACACACGTGCATGCATACTAACACCTGCAAGAACCCCCCCCCCAACCCCCACCCCCACCCCCCCAACACACCCCATGAAACGAAAGAAAAAAACAGTCAACTCGAACACGGGCCACTGACAGTGTGAATAATGAGCTGCCCTGGGGAGGCTGGGTCCTGAAGAGTATTTTTTGTTTTTATTATTTATATTGTTATACTATTTTAAAGCTTACTATATTAACTATTTTACCACTCGGCGGGCATTTGTGAGGATGATGTAAAGTGGTGTTACACGTATAGACCTACCTAGTCACGAGTTTAGGACAATTTACTTATACCTCAGGCCAGGATTGTGTTTACATTTCTTACAAAGAGTTTTACTTGCTGCAACTTTACTCTCAGTCACGGTCACCCGCACAACTCCTCCTCCTCCTTCGCCACGGCTGTTGGACACCGAAGCATACTGGTGCTGCATTTAGAAGTGAAATGTTGTCAGGAGCTCACAAACTTGTCTTTGTAACGAGGGACAGTAACTATTCGTAAACAAAAACTACTGGTCCTTTCCAATTCATGCTTACAAAATATAAAGTCTTTTTTTTTCGTGGAACATATAATTCTTAAGACTGGAGGACTGATCCGCATCGCTGGTACATTTCAGACACCTCAATATCCTATCCACCAAAAAAAAAAAAAAAAAAAGAAAAAAAAAAAAAAAAATCTACCTTGTCTTATAGCAGACTTTCTGATAATGTTTAATATTATTACGGGACCGTAATGTAGACTACAACAAAGCAGTTATATTGTATACAGGGAATAATAATAAAAAAAAATTATCGAGCGGAAAGGAACATTTTTAACACTTACCAACCGACTAAACACCGTACTGGCTAATGACTGCTTCAGGGTGTATTTATTTATAAGTGGTCAAAAAGCAGAACCCACAAACTGATTGAGTCTGTATCCTGGCATATTGTGGAGGAACTAGTAGCCTTCCACTTCAACCATAGAGTCTGTATCCTGGCATATTGTGGAGGAACTAGTAGCCTTCCACTTCAACCATTGAGTCTGTATCCTGGCATATTGTGGAGGAACTAGTAGCCTTCCACTTCAACCATAGAGCAAGTATGAAGAGTCAGTAGAGCTCTAAGAGACTCTGAGTGAATCTTCTCGACTCTTTAAGATATTATGATATTATTGAATTGGTGTGTGTCGTCCGTGGCCAAGGAAGCCAATGAGGTCTCTAGTGAGTATTTATGCATGTAGAAAATCCAGTGTGCAAATTGACCCCTGGCTAGATTATTTTCAGGATAATTTACCCGTCATGTTGAATATTTGCAATGGTCCTTGAGTCAACACGAGGAGGTGGAGGTGGTAGTGGTGGTGGAGGAGGTGGAGGTGGTGGTGTTAGTGGTGGTGGTGGGGGAAATGGTGGTGGTGGTGGGGGGGAAATGGTGGTTGTGGTGGGGGAGGTGGTGGGGGGGAGGGTGGTGGGGAGGAGGTGGTGGGGGGAGGTGGTGGGGGTGGAGGTGGTGGGGGTGGTGGTGGGGGGTGGTGGAGGTGGTGGTGGTGGAGGTGGTGGAGGTGATGGGGGTGGTGGAGGTGATGGGGGTGGAGGTGATGGGAGGTGGTGGTGGTGGGGGGTGGTGGTGGTGGAGGTGGTGGGGGAGGAGGGTGGTGGGGGTGGAGGTGGTGGGGGAGGGAGGGTGGTGGGGGTGGAGGTGGTGGGGGTGGAGGTGGTGGGTGTGGAGGTGGTGGTGGTGGGGGTGGAGGTGGGTGGGGGTGGCGGTGGGGGGGTGTGGGTGGTGGGTGGAGGTTGGAGGTGGTGGGGGTGGTGGGGTGGGGTGGAGGTGGAGGTGGTGGGTGGATGGAGGTGGTGGGGGTGGAGGTGTGGGGGTGGAATGTGGTGGTGGTGGTGGAATGGTGGGGAAGGTGGTGGGGGTGGAAATGGTGGGGAAGGTGGTGGGGGGTGGAAATGGTGGGGGGAAGGTGGGTGGGGGTGGAAATGGTGTTGTTGTTGTAGTGGAAAGTGGTGGGTGGTGGGTGGTGGTGGCGGGTGGAAATGGTGGTGGTGATGGTGGTGGCGGTGGAAAAGGTGGTGGTGATGTTGGTAGTGGTGGGTGGTGGTGATGTTGGTAGTGGAGGTGGTGGTGATGTTGGTAGTGGAGGTGGTGGTGATGTTGGTAGTGGAGGTGGTGGTGATGTTGGTAGTGGTATAGTGGAGGTGGTGGTGATGTTGGTAGTGGTGGAGGTGATGATGGTGTGGTGGGGGGTGGTGGTGGGGGTGGAAATGGTGTTGGTGGTGATGGTGGCGGTGGTGATGGTGGCGGTGGTGGTGTGTGATGGATGGTGTTGGTGGTGGAGGTGGAGGTGATGGCTGAGGTAGTTGGGGTAATAATAACAGCAAATATTGGCAACTGATACCAGAGGTGGTGGCAGTATAGTATATGATTTGCAAACATTAATTAACAATCAATTCACAGGGGATGAGTTTTATCACAAATTGACGATGTAATAATCCTTTACCTAACTTAGTACTTCAAGTGAGTGTGAAGGAGGTGTGGGGGGTTGTTGGTTGTTGGTGTGTTTAATTAATAAGTTGCTCGACCAATCCCCAATCCTTTCCTCTACTTTCCCAATGCTCGACCAATCACTAATCCCTTCCTCTACCTTCCCAATGCTCGACCAATCACCAATCCCTTCCTCTACCTTCCCAATGCTCGACCAATCACCAATCACTTCCTCTACCTTCCCAATGCTCGACCAATCACCTATCCCTTCCTTTTGTCCTCCCAATGCTGAACCAATCATCAATCCTTTACTCTACCTTCCCAATGCTCGACCAATCACCAATCCCTTCCTCTACCTTCCCAATGCTCGACCAATCACCAATCACTTCCTCTACCTTCCCAATGCTCGACCAATCACCAATCCCTTCCTCTACCTTCCAATGCTCGACCAATCACCAATCACTTCCTCTACCTTCCCCAATGCTCGATCAATCACCAATCCCTTCCTCTGTCCTCCCAATGCTCGACCAATCACCAATCCCTTCCTCTACCTTCCCAATGCTGGACCAATCACCAATCCCTTCCTCTGCCTTCCCAATGCTCGACCAATCCCCAATCCCTTCATCTGTCTTCCCAATGCTCGACCAATCACCAATCCATTCCTCTTCTCTTCCCAATCCACGCATTTCTCCGACACCAGATGGATAGAAACAGGAGTTGTATTTTCGAAGAGGTTGGAAGAGTCACACAGCCAGAACGAACATGTGGACAGCAAACCCTCTCTCTATTGTCACTGACCCACATAATATATTCCGAAGTGGATTACCAATATATATTACCTTATGCCACCGACCAATAAAAATAATCAAGATCATCCGTAGATAATCTTGAGCCAATCTTGTTTTAAGGGGGTGCGGGAGTAGGGGACAGGCTTGAGGGGGTGCGGGAATAGAGGGACAGGCTTGGGGGGGTGCGGGAATAGGGGGACAGGCTTGGGGTGAGTAGCAAGCCTGTCCCATATTCCCGCAACCCCCTAACCCCCCCCCAAGCCTGTCCCGCCTACTCCCGCACCCCCACAAAATCGCAAAAAAAAAACCCACGCACCCCCCTTAAGTGGGGGAAGAAGGGGGCAGGAAGGGGGCAGGAAGGGGGCAGGAAGGGGGCAGGAAGGGGGCAGGAAGGGGGAAGGAAGGGGGGAAGGAAGGGAGGGGAAGGAAGGGGGGAAGGAAGGAAGGGAGAGGAAGGAAGGAAGGGAGGGAGAGGAAGGAAGGGAGGGGAGAGGAAGGAAGGGAGGTGAGGTAGACAGGTGCTTGACAGGAGCCTCAAGATACAATTGGCCACACTATCATGTGAAGTCTGGCTTTAAGCTCTGCAATCATCACCACCACAACTACCACCATCAGCACCACAACCCTCATAATTATAGCAAGTATCATCACTACCACAACACACACACACACACACACACACACACACACACACACACACACACACACACACTGCCCCAACTCCTTGATTATGCTCTCTCTCTCTCTCTTTCTCTCTCTATATATATCTTTCTCTTTCTCTCTCTCTATACATCTCTCTCTTTCTCTCTCTCTCTATATATAGTATATATAATATATAGATATATATATATATATATATATCTCTCTCTCTCTCTCTCCTCTCTCTTCTCTCTCTCTAACTCTCTCTCTCTCTCTCTCTCCTCTCTCTCTCTCTCTCTTCTCTCTCTCATCTCTCCTCTCTCTTCTCTCTCTCTCTCTCTCCTCACTCTCTCTCTCGCTCTCTCTCTCTCTCTCTCTTCTTCCTATCCCTCTCTCCAACTTCCCATCTATTTCTCACCTACAATTTGTATTTCCTCTATACCCTCAATACCCCATTCTATTCTCATTCCCTCTCCCTCACTCACCACCACCACACAAACCCTTCTTTCCTCTCTCCCCCCATCACCACCGATATCTCCACCATCACCATCTCTTCCCACTATCCCCTTCTCTCTAATTACCACCATTATTCACTATAAACGCTACATCATCTCCCTCCAACCACCACCACCACCACCCCATTATCACCACCCCCCATCACCCACCACCACCATCACCATCCTTATCTCCACCCCCATCCTCACCACCACACACCATCCTTATCACCACCCCCCACCACCACAATAACTATCATTATCTACTCATCATCATCCTCACCTCCACCCATCACCATCAACATCTCCACACCCACACCCCTACCACACCACCCACAACACCCACCGCAAAATGAGACCGCATCTCCCACCCGACCCACCCACCCACCTTCCTTCCTTCCTTCCCTTCCACTCCCCACCAGACCCATCTTTAATAGCCGAGCTCTTAGTTAATCCCCGATGGAGAGATAAGCCGGGAGGGGGAGGGGAGGTGGGGGGGGGAGGGGAGAAGGGGGGAAGGGGGTAATCACAGGCTCTAATGATGGAGGTGTGTGCCGACTAAGTGCCATAATCACTCGTCATTATGGTTGCCGATTAAGTCGTATTTCCCGCTTGAACACCGGCGATTTTCGATTTTCCGATTACACCCCCAAGATTAAGTAAGAGTTGAAGGGGGGGGGGGAGGGAAGGGTGGGGAAAGAAAAAATGTTATGCCCAACGAACCGAAACGTGAGTATTCTTAAACAATATCTAGAGCAAGTCTTTCAAAG
>JAWQEG010008939.1:0-15159 GCA_033782935.1 Petrolisthes cinctipes
AGGACATTTGTTTCCTGAGATTGTTTGGGGGAAATCAATTGCCCTCCATTATACCAAAAAGAGATTCCCACCCTTAAGTGAAGTCAGTTTCTGCAGTAGATATGTGTAGGGAAGCAACGTGCCAATCACACACTATTCTTGTGTTGGTGCAGTCAGCCTAGTATCCCTTACGATGCAGTGGGGGGTGGGGAGGGTGGGGGGGGGTGAGGGGGGAGGGACCTTGCTCTCTAATAATGGCCCGACCATAAGCTCAAATATCCTGGGAGCTGGACCCCTTGTCTGTCGGTGGTCCTACACTCTTGGTGCTAGAGCCTCCCCACTCCTTACAAAAGAGGATATTATAGGGTATTGATGATGATGTTGATGATGATGATTCTGCAGTAGACTGGCCCCTTCTCCTACTTCACATGAACACCTGCAGTTGGCAAAGGGTCGGTCCTGTACTGTACTACCTCACCCCAGCAGCTTCATTTGGTACACACACACACACACACACACACACACACACACCCTTATGTACTTGGCTTTAGTACCTGCAGTAGAGACTATAATCTGCAGTACCTCGTGGCAGTCTGCTACGCCTTAATTAACAGTCCAGTAGATAAACGCCATTTTCACTTCTCTCGTAATATATATTTTTTATTTTATTTACTTTCCCTTTTAGGATTTTCAGTCTTAAGGGAAATATCGTTGCTACATACTGTACAGACCGATGAAATTTTGACCATCCAAACAACTACCCGTTTTACCATCAGAGAATTAGTCCTCTCGCCTGAAGACAAAAAATGCTCTCATTTTAGGAGAAGCGTCCATCAGGCAGAAGTCACTTTCATTTTCAGACTAATGCCCTTTTTGCCATCTGACATTTGCTCTTTCCAACTTGACAACAATGTGTGTGTGTGTTTTTTATTTTTTTCCTTCAGACGTGTAGTTTAAACCGACATGTTCAGTCGCTCCCTCCTCCAAACTATGCTAGGAAACAGACGGCCTCAATGATACTAATATGAGATCTGTTTCATAGCATAGTTTGGAGGATTCAGTAGCCTTTCAATTTACCAACAAGTTCACCAATATGTTTAGATATATACTGTACGTACGTTAATTACATACATCTACTGCACCATTCCACTAACATGACCATTTTTATTTCATCCACATTATGCACTTTATACACATCATGTCAACATCCAGAGTATCACATCATTCACATCAGCTGCCACACTCTCCTGACATGGCCTTACCAAACTTCATAATGCCACTTAAACTTCTTCATCTCTTGGCTCTCAAACTTTGCCCACTGCTTTTCCGATAAGACTTAATTTTCATCTCCTCATAAATTAATGCCTCACACTTACTAGTACCGGTACTGGTGATATTTGGACTCCTTCACACATTTCTCTGTTTACAATCTTACAGCGGAGGCACACAAATTGGAGTTGCATCTTTAGGTTATCAATCATAATTTTACTCGAGCAGCCAGAAGGTTTGGTTTGTCTGTTTGTGTGTCCATTTGTTTGTGAGC
The DNA here is from genome assembly GCA_033782935.1 of Petrolisthes cinctipes. Taxonomy (NCBI): domain Eukaryota; kingdom Metazoa; phylum Arthropoda; class Malacostraca; order Decapoda; family Porcellanidae; genus Petrolisthes; species Petrolisthes cinctipes. Next base: position 1,523 of record JAWQEG010008939.1, read on the forward strand.
AGAATTATGCAAAAAGTGGCTAGCAAAATTTTACGAAGACATTCCCTTGTGACTGCCAACGAGTGATTAGATTTGGAGAGTGACTTGAATCTGAATCTGCATCCAGGATTTTTTTTTATTTATTATTATTATTATTATTATTATTATTATTATTATTATTATTATTATTAAAAAGAAAGTGTAAGTTATTGGTGACGGGGTTCATTAACTTTACAGATAGTAATAAGCTTGAAAATAATTTGACATTCGTTGACATTCACAACCTTTGGAAAAATGTTCACCCTTTATAATATAACTAGGTACGGGATGATCACCCTTGGCTCAAGTTTGTGGACTCCGAACGCTCTTTAGGTGTGTGTGTTTGTGTGTGTGTGTGTGTGTGAGTGTGTGAGTGTGTGTGTGTGTGTGTGTGTGTGTGTGTGAGTGTGTGTGTGCTGTGTGTGTGTGTGTGTGTGTGTGTGTGAGTGTGTGTGTGTGTGTGTGTGTGTGTGTGTGTGTGTGTGTGTGTGTGTGTGTGTGTGAGTGTGTGTGTGTGTGTGTGTGGTGTGTGTGTGTGTGTGTGTGTGTGTGTGTGTGTGTGTTTTAAAAACGTTTGGTGAGAATCATCTGTTTTCGTTATAGTTTATATCAAACCATTAATATATGGTTTTGAAATATTTCCTGGTAATTCAAACCTTTATGAGTTGGAGATAATTATTTAGCAAGTTATATAAGTGCATATATTAATTGAAATTGGTAGAGATTACATTTACAGAAAATACTAAGACATAAGACGAGGAAGATAACTACAATTTTCCCATGTTTAAAAATGTACCATAATTTGCACCAACTTGAGTCATGCAGAAATCATCCACACAAATTGCGAGTTGCATTACTATTGGAATAACTATTAGCCATTGGGTCATGAAGTGTATTTCGCTCCAACAAAGATATAATAATTGTTGGTGAGTCAGAATAATGCAGATGCTGTCACTTTGAATTTTTTTTTTTTTTTTTTTTTTTTTTTTTTTTTTTTTTTTTTTTTTTTTTTTTTTTTTTTTGTGCCGTCACCCTAGAGATACGCTCCATCGCAAGTTGCATTTCAAACGTGTACAAGTTGCCTCTCAACACGACTGCACGGCCTGCAACTTTTATCCTATCCCGAGGTCGCCTTTCTTAACACAGCGCAGCAAGAATGTCAAGCAGGCCTTTACAACTGAACTCACACCAAAGTAACTATTTTCTCACCAACTGTTTACATTTCTCTTCGGTACCGTCTTAACATTCCACTCAGGAGATGCCCCACCGACCACCATGTCGTCGTCTCTCTTTTACACACTACTTCCCGTTCATTTTCACTTCAGATTCCTACTTTTACTTTTATAAAATTTCTTCTTGATTCCTCCTTTGCTTATTCCAAAAACACATTGCACTCCTACTAACACCTCTCCTTTGTACATATTTATTTTCATGATAAATTGCATGTTTCCTTCTTGTCTTTAAACTTTCCTAGTCCGATATTTTTGCCTCCTTGTTTGGTGGACTTAATTTTCCGTGCCCGTACTGCTGGCAAATGAGGTGGGTTGGTGGTGGAGTGGGTGGTGGAGTGGGTGGGTGGAGGAGTCTTCATTTTACTATATAATACAACTTTCTAACTATTCAAGCAGCAACGTTTACCCAGGCACTTTACGCAAGGTGTTTCTTTGATACGAGTCCGAAAAGATGTATTTGAGAGTCTCTATATCCCTCTAACTCCCTGTAACTTGTACAAGGTCCTAATTAAGTTACTACACAAACTCCTCTACTTTGAACAAATTACTTCATCACCTACACACTCCCTCCGCTACAGACTTACAAATTAATCATTACTTTCTACCTAGTATAGAATCATTCTCTCCCGTTTCCATTCTCTCCCATTATTTATTATGAACAACGTAAACTCAAGCGAACTCACTATTGGTTGATGTAACTAATTTGTATGTTGTATATGAAGACACCAAAAACATTAGAGATTTAATGAAGTCCCTGAAAATGTATAGAACATCCGAAACTCAGACGGTTGTATTATTACATGAAAACCCTAGAATATTGAGGGATTATTTGTAATTCCCAGATACACAGATTCCCAACAACATATACCCTTAATGATTCCTAGTAGTGAAAGGAAATCTGACGAGTAAGATTAACAGATATTATTCTTTGACCCACAGAGGGCGGTTTTTACCCAAACCTCTACTCATGATTGATGCCAAGCAGTATTTCCCGGGGTGATTTGACAACTTCAGACCCCCCAAAAGTGTGATTATGTTTGGTTGATGTTGGCAGATGTCATTCACCCTGAGTTTCATAGAACAGATAGAATTGCACATTGATTGAATACTGTGGATATGGCAATTTTCGCAGCTAACAAGATAAGGTTATAAAATACTCACAGAATGCTGTTAATGACAAACAACTCAACTTATTTATATCATTAGTGATGAAGAATTGTTTTAGCATTTCCTCAAATATTCTATTTTAATATTTTACTGTAGAAAATTCTCTTTGGATACTTTCTTGAATCATGTACAGTACGGGTCAGCACCTGAAGGAGGGAGCCTTCATCTTTGCTTTCCTTTTTCACCATCGATCGAGGGTATAATAGCAGGGTTTTGCATGTAGTTGTATTAAGGCCATGCTACCTCGTCTCAACCGTAAAGTCTGTGAGGGTTAAGTATCTGTGTAAATCTGGTCAAATTCTCTCTCTCTCTCTCTCTCTCTCTCTCTCTCTCTCTCTCTCTCTCTCTCTCTCTGTGTGTGTGTGTGTGTGTGTGCTTCTCTCTTGTCTTCTCTTCTCTTCTGTGTGTGTGTGTGTGTGTGTGTGTGTGTGTGTGTGTGTGTGTGTGTTTGCTTCTCTCTTGTCTTCTCTTCTCTTCCCTCTTTCTTCTCCTGGCCAGCTTTAGGACTGAGGACAAGAATAGTGTGACAATAGTGTGTGTGTGTGTGTGTCTGGACGGTAAGCTTATGTATTGGCTGGCGACGGGGTGTGAGTGTGTGTGTGTGTGTGTGTGTGGTAGGAGTGGGGGTGGGGGTGGGGGGCTGGGGGGAGTGGCCTGAAAGTAATGGGGCGTGGAAATGGATGCACGCACAGGCTCTTCCTTCCCAAGCACCACTCTCACGCACACAGCCACTCACTCACTCACTCACTCACTCACTCACTTGCACGCATTCAACTTCTCTACATATCCACTTATCTTTCACTCACGCACGCACTCACTCACTCACACTCACTCACTCGCACGCCTCAATTCCTCTCCATATCCACTTATCTTTCACGCACGCACTCACTCACTCACACTCACTCACTCACTCACTTGCACGCATTCAACTCCTCTAACTCACTCCCTCACTCACTCACTTGCACCCACTCAACTCAACACTCACTCTCATGCACGCAGACTTGTACATACATAATATATACACTAATTATTTTCACCTCGCAAACCTGCAATTGCATATGCAGAGAAATTCTTGTCCACGTGGTTCAGTATGTGTTTAGTGTGGTAAGGATTGTAAAGTTTCTCATTCATTTTATCTTTAGTAAGAATGCAAAATTTTATTCACTCACACTGACTTTCTTAAGAGGTGGTTATTCACTTTTGTTACATTGGAGTGCCATGATTCCTCCAAAGTATGCCAAGAAACAGGACCAAATGAACAAAAATAATGGTGTTCTGTTGCTTTGAAATAGTTTGGAAGAATCGGTTGCTCCAGATTTACCAATACTGCACTTCCACCTTAAGGGAAATAATATGCTATCGGAAAATTGGTGGCACTATGAATTCCTCTAAAGGCTGTACCATGCATACATTATTATCTATTAGCATTTTGGAACAGTTTAGACTTTCGAAGCATAACTAAACTCCATTATATTACCATTCCGCTTCCCTTAACATTCTGAAATTTGGCATATGGGATGCAGACATTTGATCGGATCCAAGTGACTGAAACTATCGAATACCAACCTTTCTCTATTTAGTCTAATGAAATAATTATGAAGCACAGGGAGACTGAAGTAAAAAAGAGCAACATCATAATTATAGGCGACTCTTGTGTGTCAATCAAACCAAAGTACCTGTAATGTTTTAATCTCATGGCGTAATTATTATCATCTATTGATGTAATATAGTTCAATTAATCTATAAACAACTTCTTAACGCCTTCAAATTATACGCTTCAACTCACACCAGATAATTTTTTTTGTCGCTAGAGAAAATATCCCTTTGTGTTGCAGTTTAATATTCACTTGCATCCTCTCAGAATTTTTCGGCGAACTTTCTCTCCCTTCCAAGGAGCATAAATATATTGTAATTGCCTAAATAGCCATCATATATCCTCTCGAAAGTTTGGTGTGAGTTTTCTTCTTCCTCTTTCAAACAGTATCACGGTGTGGGTTTCAAATAATGTATGCGAGTTGTCAGAGGTTAATGAATATGCATCCTATTATTTATTCATCTAATCAATGAACCACACAATCAGTCCACTCACTCACATAATTATTCATCATCCAACCAATACTATTAACCCATCCACCCACCCTTACACCATCAACCAACCACACAACTAGTTAGCCCTGTCACTTACCAATCTACAGAACCACCTAGCCACCCACCCCTCAACCAGACAACTAACCATGTAGATAATTGACTAACTAACCAACCAACCTACCTACCTGCCAACCAACCAATCAACCAACCAACAAACAAACCATACAAACAATTCTCTATGCAACCAACCAACCAACCAACCAACCAACCAACCAACCAACCAACCTAACAACCTACCAACCAACCAACCAACCAACCAACCAACCAACCTCCCAACCAACCAACCTCCCAACCAACCAACCAACCAACCAACCAACCATAATCCCACTCACTCATCCACCTATTAAAACCACACACACCCGTCCATCCCAGCAGGTAAGCCTTCCACCCAGCCTCACTCATTCATTAACCTTGTATGCTAAATTGACTCTCATTTATCCCAATATAACCCTCGCATCTCCCTTTAAATCTTTGTCAACAACCGGGGATTTTGTTGCGTCATTTGATATTGTCTCGCATTAGTCAACAAAGTATATTTCACGAGACGTATATATAGATGTCGATGTGCATGAATTAATTAAGAGGGTACAGTACACGTAAAATTTAGTAGAAGATATTATTGTTTTCCATTTTCAGATCGTTATACCTAGCAAATTTCTAGTGTAGCTTATCGGTTCTTCTAAGTTTTTCACACTGTATAAAACAATAAGCACTAATGTTGAGAGAGTCTGATTCTTGAGTGAGCTTCAATATACCTAAAACGATATATAAAAGTCGTCGAAAAATAAAGGCTACAAGGAAATCACTCATCTCAATACACAACTTGTTAATCTGTTTTGTTGCTCTTTCTATGGACGAAAGACTTAACTACTTTTCCACCCACAAGTGAGGACATTATTCATTTTCCTCTTAACAGGGTAATACAATTGTTTGGATACATTAGACCGCCTTTTGATTCCTGCAGAGTATGCCCGGAAACAGGATCAGATTAATATAAATAATGGTGGCCTGTTGCTTGGAATAGTTTGGATTAATCAAAGGAATACAAAGGAAGTAACAGGCAACAGCTAGGAGGTCCATAGTGGCCTTTTACGAGGTTGAATTATGAACCTTTTTTTTTTTTCCACCGGGCGAGTGTTTGAGGATGGAGGAAGGAGGAGGGAGGAAGTGTTTCGTTGGTACCATCATTCTGCAGCATTCATGGCAGCAGGCGGTGAGACCTTGCAATAAATATCAATATTGTTACCCACCACCACCACCATTTCTCATACTCTCTCTCTCTCTCTCTCTCTCTCTCTCTCTCTCTCTCTCTCTCTCTGTTTCAAGCTTGATCTTCTTAATCCTTATTCTCTCTATCTCTCTTCTCTTTATTTTCTTTCCTCATAGCTTCTTCCATCATCAGTCTTCCTCCATCTCCATTTCCTCTCCATTTCCAAGTCTCTTTTATCCCTGTTTTATTTACGTTTTCTCTATCTCTCTTTGCCTTCTTCCCCATTCATCCTTTCTTCCTCATTCCTCTCATTCATTTGATTTTCTTTCTATCTTCGACGTCACCAAGTTATTTATTTTCATTAACCCCTTTTTTCTCAACTATTTCCTTCTTCTCTTCCCTTCCTTCTTCGATTACTGTAATGTGCTATAAATGTAAGACTTTTAAGAATTTTTTTGGCTATAATTTTATCACATAATCCTCAGCTGTCACTCTTCTTATCCGAATAACCGAGTCAATCTTTATTTAAAAAAAAAAAAAAAAAAAAAATTATATACAGTATATTTTAGAGATGTCAAAATTATAGACCAATAATATTTTCTTTTGGAGTCTAGAAAGTAAAAGGATATGGCATAGAATTGTCAAATACATTTATAATTTTTTTCCAGAGCTAATGCATGCCAGATTTTTTTTTTTTTTTTTTTTTTTTTTTTTTTTTTTTTTTAATGCTCTGTGATATGTGTTCTGTTTCCTTATAGCTTCAGCAGGAGCGAGTCTGGGCTGACTGATACCTTCTACTTTATATTCTTTTTCCTCATAATAGTACCATAGCAAAGAGAAAAAGAACACACACACACACACACACACACACACACACACACACATAACACGGGTTGTCACAGTGAAGACCGATAGTACTGTTGTTGTGTGCAGACCGTATATTTTCTTACTCCTATTCCTTTCCCCACCTCCTCCTCTTTCTTCTTCTTCCTCCTCCTCCTCTTCCTTCTCCTCCTCCTCTTCCTTCTCCTCCTCCTCTTCCTTCTCCTCCTCCTCTTCCTTCTCCTCCTCCTCTTCCTTCTCCTCCTCCTTCTTCTTCCTCCTCCTTTTCCTTCTTCTTCCTCCTCCTCCTCCTTCTTCTTCCTCCTCCTCTTCCTTCTTCTCTCCCCTTCCTCCTCGTCTTCACCCTGTCCCCTCCATTATCCCTGCCATCTCCATGATCCGCCTACTCAGCCACACTGTCAAAAAATGTTATCCTGCCAACACTACACTACACTACACACTACACACTACTACACATTACACACTAAACACTACACACTACACTACACTACTACACACTACACTACACTACACACTACACACTACTACACATTACACACTAAACACTACACACTAAACACTACACACTACTACACATTACACACTACTACACATTACACACTAAACACTACACACTACACTACACACTACACACTACACACTACACTACTACACAACTACACATTTTCTACACCTCCATTCCACCACTTCCTCCTCATCATCATCCACACTGTCTCCTCTCCTCTTCCTTTCTATCTCCCTTCTCACTGCTACACAACATATTCTACACCTCTATCTCCATTCCACCTCTTCCTCCTCCTCCTCCACACTGCCATCAACCTCTCCCTTCTTACCTCCCTTCTTAATTCTAATACTTCCCCTCTTCCACCTCCACACTGTCTGTCTCCTCCTCCTCCTCCTCCTCCACCTCTACACCTCCACATCATCTTTACCTTCAGCACCACCTCCACAAATTCATTTTTCATCTATAATCCATTTTTTTTTTTTTTTTTTTTTTTTTTGCCTAATCTTCTTTTGTAGTTTGTAATCCTAATGCTTTATTCCTCCGACTCGCTAATCCCACTCACCAATCCTACTCTTGGTGGGTTCTACTGATGTGGGCGATTTGGAAGCCAAGGGATTCCTACATTCTATGCCAGTATATGAGTTGGGCATCTGTTTTGTAGCATATAGTCTGGAGGAATCAGTAGTCCTCAACAACACCTGATGAAGATTGTTTATTTGTGTCTCTGTCTAACACAAGAAGAATTTTCGTTTCAAGTTTAGAAGGAATGCAACCAGAGCATAGCAAAGCACACACACACACACACACACACACACACACACACACACACACACACACACACGCACACGCACACGCACACGCACACGCACACGCACACGCACACACACATGCACACACACATGCACACACACACATACATACACACACAGCTTACGAACTTACACAATATCCATCCCAACTCACAATCAACCATATTCACAGTACACTCAGTCAACAGCCTATACTCGAATATTGATAAACCCAGCCTTATCCTTTAATGTTTAACCCAAGCCTTTAGATTCGCTCCCCAGTTTATCTTTACTGTACCTCCCTATACCATCCCCTACAACTTCTCATCGAAATAAATCAGAATCATCCTCACTTTCCAGTCCCACTTTTACCTACTCGTCAATCCCACTTTTACCCACTTCCCAGTCCCACTTTTACCTGCTCTTCAATCCCACTCTTACCCACTCCCCACTCCCACTTTTACCTGCTCTTCAATCCCAGTCTTACCCACTCCCCAATCTCACTCATCCCCACTCCCCAATCTCACTCATCCCCACTCCCTAATCCCCCATCACATCACTGCCTCCCATGTCTGCCTCACCTCACCTCCACCTCATCTCTTTTCAGGTCAACGTTTGTGAGGAAAAGTTGGTCAAGGCATTTTTTTTAAGCTGGGACATTTTTAGGGCTTCTGAGCAGATCACCCGACCGTCTCTCTCGTCAGTTGTTGTGGGAAAAATTGAGGTTTATTAAGAGAGTTTGTGCAGAGGGGATGGGAGTGAAGGGGGGGGGGGGAAGAGAAGGGTGCAGCTAATCTGGAGTTGAGTGTGGGTTGGAGTAAATGAATTTTGTGTGTGTGAGAGAGAGAGAGAGAGAGAGAGAGAGTAGCGAAGGATGCTGCTAATTTTGCGTGTGGATTGGAGTAAGTGAATTTTGCGTGTACTTGTGTGTGTCTGTGGGGGGAGGGGGTGCGTGTGCGTGCGTGTGTGTGGGGGGTGGAGGTGTAGGTGCGTGTGTGGGTTGGAGTATTTGAATTGTGTGTGTGTGTGTGTGTGTGTGGGTGTGGGTGTGGGTTGGAGTATTTGAATTGTGTGTGTGTGTGTGTGTGTGTGTGTGTGTGTTATGCAGTCAATGAAAGAGTCGGATGAGTGTGCGTGTGTGTGAATTTCATGTTTGTATGGCTAGCAGTGATGTTGTATATTGACTCTCTCTCTCTCTCTCTCTCTCTCTCTCTCTCTCTCTGCCTAATTATCAAGCCCAATCTCACTCATCTCATTCATAGATCACGCCCAATCCCACTCCTCTCACTCAAATATCACGCCCAATCTCACATCTAACAATCAAATCTCACGACCAATCTCACTCCTTCCACTCAAATTTCACGTCCAGTTAAACTCAGATCTCCTGGCCACGATTTATAGCATCAACCCCAACAACTACTGACCGTGACTGTGTGAGGCGTGGACAGCGAGGATGGTGGAGGATGGGGGGGAGTCCTCGGGAAGTACGGTGCAGTAGCGGGGGCGTGAGAACTCCAACTGGGGGCCTCCTGACTCCGAGAGAAGGCGCGTCGCTGTAGGGGAGAAACGGGGAGATAAGAATAGAACGTTTGGGGGAAAGTTGGGAGGTTAATTAAGGTGTCTGTGGGAAATAGGAATAAATGAGAGGTTATGAAGCTGGGGAAAAGGGGAAAAGGGGAGGTTAGGAGGCTGGGGAAAAGGAGAAAAGGGGAGGTTAGGAGGCTGGGAAATAGGAATAAATGGGAGGTTAGGAGGCTGGGGGAAAGGGGGAAAGGGGAGGTTAGGAGGCTGGGGAAAAGGGAGAAAGTGGGGTTAGGATGCTGGGGGAAAAGGGGAAAAAGAAAGGTTAGGGTGTCTGTGGGAAATAGAAATAAAGAGGAGGTTAGGAGGCTGGGGAAAAGGGGGAAAGGGGAGGTTAGGGTGTCTTGGGGAAATGGGGAGTTAGAACGTGTAGGGGGAATGGGAAAAAATGGGTTAGGAGTCTAGGGAAAAGGGTATGTTAGGGTGTCTGGGGGAAATGGGGAGTTAGAACATTTAGAGGGAATGGGAAAAAGGGGAGGTTCAGAGGCTAGGGGGAAAGGGGAAAGGTTTCTGATTCCTCCTGACTATACCAGGAAACAAGCTCCTTCCCTATAGGTGTGTGTGTGTTTAGTGGCAATATTTGAAGGACTCATTTAACTCCAAACTATGCCAGGAAACACAACCCCTCCATATGAAATAATACAGGATATGTGTTTTATAGCTGAGTATGGAGGCCTACACTGACTCCAAATTGACCACAAACAGTTGATTGTCTTAAGGGGATGCGGGAGTAGAGGACAGGCTTGGGGGCGGGGGTTGGGGGGTGCGTTAATAGGGGTCAGGCTTGGGGGGGGGGGGGGCGTAGAAAGCCTGTCCCCTATTCCCACACACCCCTAACCCCCCCCCCCAAGCCTGTCCCCCTACTCCCGCACCCCCCAAAACCCCCTGCACCCCCCAAAACCCCCCGCACCCCTCCAAAACCACCCGCACCCCCCCCCAAGCCTGTCCCCCTATTCCCGCACCCCCTTAAGTGCACCCAAAACAGATGAACGAACCCTATAAGCAATTGCGAATTATCAGGTGAATGACTTCCTGCAGTGGTGCAATATAAGCATGATAAATGGAATGTGTGCGTCAACCAAACCTGATGCCTTGGGTCACACACGCTTCTCAGGGCCAGTATAATATTTTGTTTTAGCCAACAATAACATTATTTAGCATACATTCTTTGATGACATTACAATATTTTTTTTTCTGACTAGTTTGTACGAATAATCACACGGTTGAGTCACATTAAAGTAACTATTCTTATAATTTAAATATCATTATTATTATTATTATTATTATTATTATTATAATTATTATTATTATTATTATTATTATTTTGTTTCATTCCTGAATTATTACATATGAATATTATTACTATCCTTATCATCATATCGAAAAGTCGTTTCCTGTCCATTAAATCTGTTCATATTTCAAGCTATTTTCATTCAATTTTCGTCTATGGAAATGGCCAAAGGGAAATATTAAGGTCACTATTGGTTTAACATAGTAATAATTCCTCTTCGTCAGTCCTGGGAAAGATCAATAAAGTGGGGAGGAAGTGTGCCGGCCTCAGCGGCTTGAATAGCATTAAGATTCATATATGATCGGATCTGCGTATTTGTAAAATGTTTGCGTGAGGAAATTTGGTGTTTATATTTTGTACCCTGACTCGTTCCTGTATGGAGACTGTTGGTAAATTGGAAGGCTACTGATTCCTCCTAAGTATGCCAGGAAACAGACGCCCTCATTGGTACTAATAGGGGTTCCGTTTCTTGGTATAGTTTGGAGGAATCAAAGACCTCCCAATTCACCAACAAAAGAATCTCCCCTTCACCAATTTGCTTAGGTAGAGTCGAAGCCGGAGATCTGAAGCAGGTGGTTTCTGGACGACAGCCCACCCAAACCATAACGAGGCCACACACACTGCGAATCAATGGAGGCTTTGGGTGGGCGGTCGTCCAGAAACTACCTGCTCCAGATCTTGGGCTTATACTCTGGTGGGCTTGGGATTGTGGTGCGCGACTGTACAGCCACCATCAAAATTTAATATCAACCTACACTTTCCTTCTATCGTAGTAAATATCTTGGTAATAAAGAACAACACATGTATGATTTGGCAGCACCTCATAATAATAATAATAATTGAGGGGGTTGAGTTGACGTAAGGTGTTGTTGTATGATTATATTTTGATATGATACTGATTTCTTTGCACGATGGAAGGAAAGTGTCGATGGTTATTTAAAGTGGCTGTACTTGTGACATTTGGAAACAGTTACTCTGATCCAGAATTTCAACCAACACTAACATTATACTTTCAAATGGAATATAGGTTTATTCTCCTATGGAAGTGTATTATCATTCTTGACAGCTGAATGTTAAACGAGTTGACTCATTGCATTACTTTCAGCAGAGTTTGTCAAAAGAAACAATGCATAGTGGTTAAGTGGGTAATACACTTTTGATACATTGGTGTGCCTTGATTCCTCCAAAGTATGCCAGGAGACAGGACCAGATTAGCAAAAATAATAGTGACCTGTTGCTTGGAATAGTTTGGAGGAATAATATGCTCCGGATTTAACAACACGGTACTATCCCCTCAAAGGAATCATTGATAAAAATATTGGGTAATGTAGGGAAGATGGTGGTGGTTCTTTTCGTCTTCGTGGTATGTGAGGTAATGACGTCATATCCGTGGAAGGGGTGGTAATGACATTGTATATCACATCCCACTACACATATTATTGGCAGCAACATTGATCGTCAGGTTTGAAGAAGGGTGACAAACAAACCTAATAATTTAACCTTTTCTAACCTATTCGTGTTCTTCTTCCTCTTAATCTTCTTCTTCTTCTAATGTTCTGAATATCACGATAATGAGTCAAAGGTCATCTGTTGTCTGTGTTCTATAAACTTATTTCATAATGGTGTATTACATAACATTAAATAAAAAGGAGAGCAGGAAAATGATATTGAGCAAACTGTATCTGTGATGAATGAATTGTTCTCTCTCTCTCTCTCTCTCTCTCTCTCTCTCTCTCTCTCTCTCTCTCTCTCTCGCTAACGTAACACCAATATTTAAAAAAGGCAACAAATCTCTACCTTGCAACTATCGCCCTATCAGCCTAACCTCAGTCGTATGCAAAATGCTAGAGACAATCATACGAGATAAACTTACAAATCACTTAGAGGAAAACAACTTACTTGCCTAACGAACCTATTAGACTTTTTAAATGACATTTTCAATGAATATGATAAGAGTAAAGCAGTAGACATAATTTATCTAAATTTCCAAAAGGCCTTTGACAAAGTTCCCCATAAACGCTTATTATCTAAATTAAAATCACATAGAATCCAAGGCGATACCGTAAGATGGATAGAGAACTGGCTAAGAAACCGAAAACAATGCGTGGTAATAAATGGAAAATCATCTAGTTGGATAGGCGTTACAAGTGGGGTGCCACAGGGGTCAGTTTTAGGGCCAATCCTATTCCTAGTTTACATAAACGACATAGACGAAGGCCTCTCATGCATAATATCGAAGTTTGCCGACGACACCAAAATTGCAAATACAGTACTCACTAACGCACAGACTAAAGAAATGCAAGATAATCTCGATAAATTGTCAAATTGGGCGAAAACTTGGCAAATGTCCTTCAATTCAGATAAATGTAAAGTGCTCCACACCGGACATCGTAACGTAGCAGCAAACTACTCGTTAAATGGTAAGCAACTTAAAAGCGTGGATCGAGAGACAGACTTAGGGGCAACAGTATCAAGTAACCTAAAACCCAGTCAGCAGTGTACGGAAGTAATTAAGAAAGCAAATAAAACTATCGGCTTTATCGGCAGAGCATTCGAGTATAAATCTAAAGACACAATCCTCACTTTGTATAATTCCTTGGTCCGTCCCCTTATGGAGTATTGTGTTCAAGCCTGGTGCCCGTACTACCGGAAAGATATAACAAAATTGGAACGAGTCCAACGTAGAGTTACTAAAATGATACCAAGTCTGAGAAATAAAACGTACGATGAGCAGCAAAGCGAATTAAATCTATTCCCATTGACACAACGTAGACTGAGAGGTGACTTAATCCAGGTATTTAAAATAATCAAAGGCATAGATAATATGGACTGCACCAAATATTTAACTATTGAT
>JAWQEG010008940.1:0-15451 GCA_033782935.1 Petrolisthes cinctipes
CTTCTACTACTATTTCTACTTCTACTACTATTTCTACTTCTACTACTACTTCTACTTCTGCTACAACAACTACTACTACTACTACTACTACTAATAATAATAATAATAATAACAAGAATAAATAAATAAATAAAAACATAAATAAATGTGTTGGTCTGTAATACTGATTAATATAGGATTCACTGCCCCTGGGTCCTTTTCATTCACCTTTATAGGACTTTTGATCAACACTGTATCCTTTGCCGTTTTCTTCGTACCCATTTTCCCGTTTTCTCTTTAACACTAGGTCACTGGGGGTTAGAGTAGGTCATGCTAGGTTAGGGCAGGTCATGATGGGTTAGGGTAGGTCACGCTAGGTGGTCATTCGAGGTTAGAGTTGTTCATGATAGGCTAGTTAGGTTAGGGTTAAGGTAGGTCATGCTAGGTTAGGGCAGGCTATGATAGGTCACACAAAAGGTCACAAAGGGTTAGAGTTCGAGTAGGTCATGCTAGGTTAGGGCAGGTCATGGTGGGTTAGGGCAGGTCAAAATTAGCCAGGTACGGAAAAACCAGGCCAGACTAAAACAGGTCACTGAATAATTATTAGTTCATCTCTTAGTGAAATGAAAAGGAAACAAGTGCTCTATATACATTTACAAAGGGTAGGAGGAGCTTACACTATTCACTCATGACATTGTTTGTGGGTATACATAATTTTTGGAAACATTTTTGCGAGTGAAAAAAAAATGTAAAGTTTGCTGATGCCTTTTTTTTTTTTTTTTCGCTAAATATTCGCGCTCTGGTATTTATATTCATGAGGTCCGGTACAGTCACGAGCACTAATAAGTATACAGCCTTGGTTGAAGCTTTGAACAGTCCAATTCACCAACGAACTACTGTCAATGGAGATCTATTGTACAGCCACAATCAAATATCCACCGACACTTTCCTTCCATGGTAGTAAATATCTTGGTAATAAAGAACAACACGTGTATGATTTTGCAGATCCTCATAATAATAATTGAAGGGGTTGGTTGAGTTGACGTAAGGTGTTGTATGATTATATTTTGATATGATACTGATTTATTTGCAAGATGGGAAGAAAGTGTCGGTGGATATTTGCTTGTGGCTGTACATTCAATTACTGTCTCTAGGTAGTCGAAGCACACCTGAATACTTATCAGTGCTCGTGACTGTACATTTTATCAAGTTTAGGCAACGTTCTGTGGGTGAAAATGAATTATTGTTTGTTGACGTCAGCCTTACGACATTATTTATTCACACTCTGATCATGTACAGTTGCCAAAAGAGGAATTGCGACAAATCTTGATGGAAATTTAACCATAGTAATATCCACACCTATTTGTAGGGACTATAAGCATGTATAACAGAAGGAAATATACATATCTTTCTATGATACATACTTATGATCCCTACAAACAACTATGGACATTAATATATTTAATATTCTACCAATACTTGTCGCAATTCCTCTTTTGGCATCTGTACATACATACGATATTCAGGGCTATCGGAAATACACACAATAAAAAAAAGAGTGGATGAACTGACAACCCCGACACCATCTCCAAAAAGTAACAACAGAAATAGAATACATTAAACGCTTGATATAAAAAGAATAATTATATACTTGTATCCACTATTTCATTTTACACTCCATCACTCATTGAAGGATCATCAAATGTTTTCCCAGGGTTTTGTTATTCATTTCGGGAATTTTAGTGGATTTAGGAGACTTTTGAGAATCTTTGGAAAACTTAAAGGATTCTGAGGAGTTTGAAAATATAAGATTGATAGACCAAACATGAATAACAATACAGAGGGATGAGGGAGAGGGATGGGGAGGGAGAGGGATGGGGAGGGAGGGGGTCAGCAGCTTTTCCATACAAAGAGAAGTGAACTAAATATTACAATACTTTACAGAGGGGGATCAAACTCCTTTCATCCTTCCTTCCATGTGTTGTTACTACTACTACTACTACTACTCCTACTACTACTACTACTACTACATCACTGAGAGGGATCAAACTCCATTAATCCATCCTTTGTTCCTTGTTACTACTACTACTACTACTACTACTACTACTACTACTACTACTACTACTACTACCACTACATCACAGGGTTTCCTTTTATATACGGTACAGGGGATCGGGATTATTACAACATTACTCGGAATTAAACAGGATCCGACTCCATTGGTTAAGCCGATTACGTTCCTCTTTTATCTATCTATTTATCTTCTATTTCATTTCATTTTTACATCATTATAATATTTATTAATTGACTTATTTTTTTTATCCGGTGTTTTGATGAGTATGTATGTATTTTCCACGGTAATAATGATTTGGGGCATTGACTGACTGACTGACTGACTGACTGACTGACTGACTGACTGACTGACTGACTGACTGACTAACTAACTGACTAACTAACTAACTAACTAACTAACATGTTGACTAACTGACATATTGACTGACAAACCAACTAACTAACTAACTAACTAACTAACTAACTAACTGACTAACTGACTGTATCGTTTCTTTCTCTCTTTATATTCAGTGTTTGTGTACATTCTTAATTTTCCTGGATCACACACACAAAAAAAAAAAAAAAAAAAAAAAAAAAAAAAAAAACACACACACACACACCATCGAAGGGAGATAAATATTACCTGTTATTTAGGATGAGGTGGTAATACTGTAAGGGTTTAGTGAGCCCCTTCGGACCCCAGTCACTCCCTTTCCAAAATTTTCTTCAACCTGTCTCTCCTTTTTTATCCTCCAATTTTCTTTTTCCTTTGTTGTCCTATTTATCCATCACTATTCTCTCTCTCTCTCTCTCTCTCTCTCTCTCTCTCTCTCTCTCTCTCTCTCTCATATTTCTAGTTCTTTCTCTCCCTCTACATAATTTCTCCAAGTCTCTCTCTCTCTCTCTCTCTCTCTCTCTCTCTCTCTCTCTCTCTCTCTCTCTCTCTCTCTCTCTCTCTCTCTCTGTTTGTGTGTGTTCTATAAAAAATTTCTAAGTTTCCATCTCTCTCTCTCTCTCTCTCTCTCTCTCTCTCTCTCTCTCTCTCTCTCTCTCTCTCTCTCTCTCTCTCTCTCTCTCTCTTTGTTGATGAGTGTGTTATCAGTGTCCTTTATCACCCTCACCCCTGTTCCATTTTTCCATCCCTTTATATCTGTGTATCCCTCGTGTGTTTTATTGTACACTATTTCTTTGTCCTCTCACTTCCTGTAACTCTCTCTCTCTCTCTCTCTCTCTCTCTCTCTCTCTCTCTCTCTCTCTCTCTCTCTCTCTCTCTCTCTGTGTGTGTATGTGAGTGTGTTTTATATAATTTTTCTAAGTTTCCATCTCTCTGTGTGTGTGTGTGTGTGTGTGTGCGTTATTATATAATTTTTCAAAGTTTTCATCTCTCTCTCTCTCTCTCTCTCTCTCTCTCTCTCTCTCTCTCTCTCTCTCTCTCTCTCTCTCTCTCTCTCTCTCTCTCTCTCTCCACCGTTATTGCCCTTTCTTTCACTTCCTTCCTTCTCTTTATCAATCCTTTTTTTTTTCCTTCAATCAACCCTTCTCCTTTTCAGCTGTTTCTTCCAATCGCTTCTTTACTTCCTTCTAAACCTCTCCTTCTCCATTATCACTTCCCACTCATATTCTTTCTCCCTCGTTATTATCCTCTTTGTTCTTCTATATACATTCTTAATCACTCTATCGTCCTCTTGTTTACCTTTATTTATTCTTTTCTTTTTCATCTTCACTCTCTTTTCTTTCTCCTTCAATATAATTCTAATGTAACTTGACACACACATACACACATTTTTTTTTCCATTCTCCTTCATCTTTTTTCATTACGCTGTGTTTTCTGTCTCCCTATTTTATCACTCTTTCCATTTCCATTTTTATCCTTCCTTCCTTTCTTACTTAAACATATACTTTCTTCCTCACTCTTTCCATTTCCATTTTTATCTTTCCTTTCCTACTTACTTATTTAAACCTAATTTCTTCCTCACTCTTTCTAGTTTCATTTTTATCCCTCCTTCCTTACTTAAGCAATATTTTTTTTTTCTTAGTTCCCCTTTTAATGTTCCTTTTCAGTTTATTTAGGTCAGCAACTCCCCCTCACTACCTTCACTTCCCTCCCTTTTCCCACTAACCCATTCCCTCCCTCCCTCACCTCTCCCCTCACAACACTCCCCTCTCCTTTCTTTCGTTCAATTCCAAACTTTTTCATCTTCTATCCTCTTCTCTCTCTTCACTTCCTATTCCATTCACTGTCTTTCCTATGGGTATGTGTGAAGCTATGGTAGGGAAGGGAAGGTAGATAGGGAAGGGAAGGTAGATAGGGAAGGGAAGGTAGATAGGGAAGGGAAGGTAGATAGGGAAGGGAAGGTAGATAAGGAAGGGAAGGTAGATAGGGAAGGAAAGGTAGTCATGGTAGGAAAGGTAGTCATGGTAGGAAAGGTAGTTATGGTAGGGAAGGCAGTCATGGTAGGGAAGGTAGTCATGGTAGGGAAGGTAGTCATGGTAGGGAAGGCAGTCATGGTAGGGAAGGCAGTCATGGTAGGGAAGGCAGTCATGGTAGGGAAGGCAGTCATGGTAGGGAAGGCAGTTATGGTAGGGAAGGCTAAACAAGCTACACACACACACACACACACACACAATATTTCTCACTTCTTACTCTCTCTATATTTTCTAGTATACGTCACTGAACTACATACACATCACATTACACACTTCACAATATGTACAGTTGCACACCACATGAATAATTCGTGGTGTACAGTCACGAGCACTAATAAGTATAACAGTTTTGGTTGAAGCTTTGATTAGCCCACCAATTCACCAACGAAATAATTCCAATGGAGATCTTATTGTGCATTTATTTAGGTACTGTGCATCTATAGGTATTCGAAGCACACCTGGATACTTATTAGTGCTCGTGACTGTACATACAACCCATGTGAAAAGATGCTTAGCTAATCCCATATAATAATAATAATAATAATAATAATAATAATATAACAAGGAATGAAGAAGTTATTATTTTATCATTACATTATAGTACCGAGCAATAGATAGTTAAGTCACTGATAATTATTGGAAAGGAACGAGACTATTTAAGTGAGCAGTACAATTGTGTTAAATCTGAACCAACTGATTCTTCTAAACCCTTCCAGGAAAAAACAGGACACCATTATATTTGTCAATCTAATCTTGTTTGTTTCATGGCATACTTTAGAGGGATCAAGGCCCCCTAAATGTACGTACCAAAAGTGTATTACCACAATTTATTTCACCTGTGTTCTACCACGAATTATTATTATGTGTCCCAGGTGTGTGTGTGTGTGTGTGTATGTGTGTGTGTGTGTGTGTGTGTGTGTGTGTGTGTGTTTGAGAAGATATACAGATAGATAGATAGATAGACAGTGTGTGTGAGAAGATAGATAAACAGAGAGAGAGAGAGAGAGAGAGAGAGAGAGAGAGAGAGAGAGAGAGAGAGAGAGAGAGAGAGAGAGAGAGAGAGAGAGAGAGAGAGAGAGAGAGAGAGAGTGAGTGAGTGTGTGTGTGTGTGTGTGTGTGTGTGTGTGTGTGTGTGTGTGTGTGTTGTGTGCCACGACGAGCTTTGAATCCCGATGCATGGAGAGGGAGGCTATTGTAACATACATACATACATACATACATACATATACTTTTTCCTTTTGTCTTCATTCCACTGGTCCTATGTTCCTTTTCATCTCGACTTTTTGGGTTTTCCTTTCATTTTTTTTTAATTTTCATTTTTTTTTCATTTTTTCTCCTTTCCCTGGTTCTTATAAATCATTCAATTGTACTGTACCGTTTTTTGCTGTTCATTTTTTTTTTCCTTTAGTGTTTTGTGCTTCACTTTGTTTCTTTTTCTCCACCTTTCACCTTTTCTATCACTTCCACCTGCCTGTTATCATTTTACTCCACCTTCCACTTCCATCTACTCGACCTTTCACCTTTCTCCACCATGCCTTCCACCTTCCTGTTCCACATTTACTATTTCCTCCACCTTCCTCTTCCACTTCCGGAGCCTTTCACTCCCTTTCCTGTGCCACTGCCACTTCCTCTTCCTCCTCCACCTTCCTTCCTCTTCCACTCACTTCCTTCCCTCTCTTTGTTATTCTTCCGTTTGCAATCTCTCACTTCCGCCACTCCCCTCCCTTTCCATATCAACAATCACCATCACTTTCCCTTTCCTTCCATTCCATATCAACAATCACCATCACTTTCCCTTTCCCTCCATTCCATATAAACAATCACCATCACTTTCCCTTTCCTTCCATTCCATATCAACAATCACCATCACTTTCACACAACATTTCCCTTCCATTTCGTACCCATTTCCGTTCCACTTCTACCCCTCTTCCACTCCTGTCAACCCCACACTACCACACACCCACTACACATACCCTTCCCCTTACCTACCCACTTTTACCTTCATCGTCACTGCCACTCCTTCCTTCCTTCCTTCCTTCTTCTTCCCTTCACCTCTTTAGTATTGCACACTTTCTTCCCTTCCATTTCTACCTTAATACAATCTATCCCTTCTCCCCTTCCCTTCCTTTCATCTACCCCCATCCCTTTCCCCTTCACCTCCCCTTCTCTGCCTCGTTAACTGTCAACACTTCCCATTTCCCTTCATTTCCCCATCACACTTACCTTGCACACTTACCTTTCCCTCCTTTCCCCTCAACCCACAAAACCCACCCCACTAAGAACTAATAAAAAAAAGAGAGCAAAAACTAAAAAGAAAGCCAACAAGACACCTTAACTAAAAAGCCGGTCACGAAGCCAAAAAAAAAAAAAAAAAGTAAAAAAATAATAATAATAATAATAATAATAATAATAACAATAATAATAATCCACCCTCTTCCTTCCTTCCTTCGTCTACGGGCACATCGCCAACACTAAAAAATTATTTATCTAAGTAATAAACATAAAACGTGGAGTATATAATAATAAAGCCTAAAGCCTATTCACAGAGCACCCAACATTACAATGAATAATAAAGTACAGTCACGCGCAATAGTCCCTTAACATCTTGGAATGAATGAATAAAAAGGCATCGAAATATAATAATAATAATAATAATAATAATAATAATAATAATAATAATAATAATAATGTGAAACTACTAAATTTAGGTCTCTCTTATTTTTTCTGATTCAAAACATTATCTCAATTGGTTCCCTTTCATTTACCTGATGTAGTAGTAAGACTTTTATCAATTGTGACTGTACATGCCCCCCCCCCTCCTCCTCCTCTCCTCCTACCCAATTTCTATATTCTCCTACGAGCCCTCTCCACAAATAAAAGTCACTAAACAAATAAAAGACACCAGCAAACCCAAAGGAAAAATATTAAATTGTCAAGGCACTAAACCATTACAGCAAAGCCCATTCCTTCCCTCTTCCCTCCTCCCATTTCCTAAAAAATATAAAAAATTATGTAAAGCATATAAAATACGAAAAAAGCCAGTCGTAAAGCCAGGTCAAGCCACGAAAACATGTCCACATCGCCGGCTGGTCCACTTACACAGAAACAGAATAAAAGCAACATGAACAGCTGAACACAGAGAAAGGAAAGGTTCACATCATTCCCAATACACTTATGTTTAATGCTTACCACACCTAAGACTTATATTGGTGAAAGAGATGTATGTATGTATATATGTATGTATGACTTATATTGATGAAAGAGTTGTATGTATGTTTGTATGACTTATATTGATGAAAGAGATGTATGTATGTATGACTTATATTGATAAAATGTTGTATGTATGTATGTACGACTTATATTGATGAAACAGATGTATGTATGTATATATGTATGTTTAATGTATGCATTATGTATGTATGTATGTGTGTATGTCTAATAGCCCATGTCTAAACTCTGAAACACAAGGGTTTCTCTCAAGTACATTACAACAAGCAAGTTTGAAAGACAGTATGGTGTGTGTGTGTGTGTGTGTGTGTGTGTGTGTGTGTGTAACATCATTAGGTAGTCTACAGACAGTATGTGTACGTACGGTGTATATTAAGTAGTAGGAGGATGTAAGGATAGTGTGTGTATAATTACTATGCATCATGAATGTGTTTGAGGGGCGAGACATATAAACTCTGCTGGCAACCTAGACGTGTACAGTAAGTAAGCAAGGAACATCAACCAATACGTATTTATTTATTAAGGGGGAAATTTTTTTGTGTTGGTAAATCTGGAGCAACTGAATCCTCCAAACTATTCCAAGCAACAGAACAACACCATTATTTGTGTTCATGTGGTCGGTTCTGTTTCCTGCATGGCATACTTTGGAGGAAATCAAGGCTCTCCAATGTAACAAAAGTGAATTAATTACTCACTCCCTTAATTAAACGAGTGCAATGGAAATGACTTACAGTATACGGACAATAAATAATACACACATACATCAAACATCCCTTCACGAGACACACACACACATACATACATACCATACATACACACACACAACGAGAATTTATCCACTTTTTAAAGATCTCGTGCACATGCGATACTCACCATGACTTTATTCTGAAGAGGCTGGCTGCACTCCAAGTTGGTCGGTTGCTAAAGAGAGAGAGAGAGAGAGGGAGAGAGAGTGAGGGGCGAAGGAAAGAGAGAGGGGGAGAGAGAGAGTTGCGAGTGGAGAGAGGATGACTGTCTCTCTTTTTCGTTATCTATCTCTCTCTTTCTCTCCTCTCTTATTTTTCCTTCCTCTCCATCCCCCCGTTCTGGTTCCATGTCACCTCTTCCTCTCTGCTCTTGGTCTCTCCTCTTACTTCTTCTTCTTCTTCTTCTCGTTCATTTTTTATTTCTCCTTTATCTTCTTTTTCATCCTCTTGAGATTCGTCAGCTTCTTCTTCTTCTTTTCTTTTTCAATCTTTTCGCTTTCTCTCTAATCCTCTCGCTCGCGCTTTTTCGTCCGTTTTTTTTTTTTCTTATCTTCTTTTCATTTGCCCCTCTTTATCGCCTCTTATCTCTCTCTCTTTATATATGTATACTTCGAGTTTCTTCTCCTTTTATCTATTGTTCTCCTTTCCTGTTCTTCTCTCCTCTTCGTGTTCTTTATGTCGCCTCATTTCTCTGTGCATCTTGCTTATCGCTCCTTCTTCTCTTCCCTGTCTTCATTCCTCTGCTTTCTTCTTCTTTCTTTCCCTTTTCCATTGTCTTGGTTTGCCTCTCTATCTCTTTCTCTTTCTCTCTCCATCATTCGTACTCTTCTTCCCTTTCCTCATCCTCCACGGGTATTGCATTATTTTCATTTACAGGTTGGAAGTTGTCTCACCCATACGGAGAGATGAAGTATATACGAGACGAAATGGAACATAAAACTTCTCTCAAACAAACTTCCTCGTCATCCAAAAAAAAAAAATCAGAAAAAAAAAAAAAAAAAAAAAGACAGGATGAGTTTGGTGGTGGAACTTTCTCTCGTCTTTTCTCTTTTCATTAATCTTGTCTTTTGTTAATATTTGGTTTTCTGTTTCTTGATGCTTGCTTCCTACTGCCTTCTTCATTCCCTCCCTCCTCTTCTCTCCTCGTTCCGCCTCGCTGTCTTCAGAGCCAAGTGGGTACAAGAAGTCTACGGTATTCCCACTCCATGTTTCGGACGCCGGGTACCTGCCTTGCCTGCCTGCCTGCCTGGGTTTTATTCAATTAGGACTTGCAGAGAGATAGAGAGAGATTCACGAAGCTGGAGTCCATCGGCAATACAACATACGAAAACGATGGACCCGTGAAAGAAACTCTTGACTAACAGCGTGAGTAAAGTAAGAGGATTTGTTTGTAGCTCCGACGAAGAGAAAACCAACCCTTGAGTTTCACGACGAGAGATTTTTCCAGTCGACTTCTTTTGCCTCTCTCTCTCTTGCAGTTGTTGAGTTGAAAGAGACGGTGAGACAGACAGACATAATTCAATCTATCTTCTCGTACAACAGAGACTGACTGACTGACTGAGATGCAAGTAATAAAGGTATGAGGACAGTGACCCCGCCGTTCCTCCACCAATCTTTTGCTCCTCTTCCAAACTCCTTCGTGCAAGTTTGCGGGCGGCCCTTCAGGATTTTTTCTCGGCCTACATATGGAAGAGGAAGAGAGTGAACCTTCAAGATGGAAAGGGAAACTAAAAAAAAATATACCCAGGTTCCGTCCGTCCGTCCAACCATCCATCCAACTTGGCAAACTTTCTTAACATGATTTTTTGTTACTTTTTATTTTCTCTTTCTCTTATTTGAGGGAGAAAGGGAGGTAACAGCTGTTTCTCTACTTCCTTCCTTCTCTCTCTCTCTCTGGTGCTTGGCGTGCGTCCATATGCACACCTGCCCTTCATTGCTGTTAGTGCCACTTTTTCAACCGGACTATTTTTTCTATCTTTACCTCAATCTCTCTCTCCCTCTCCCTAGCTCTCTCTCTCACTCGCACATCGTTCTTACGTTGGCTGTCTTGAGAGTAGTTGTGTCTGTTTGTATGTTCTTCCTTTTTCGTCTTCGTTCTCTTCCTTCATATTAATCTTCCCTTGTAATTTATCTTCTGTTCTGTACCTCTCTCCTTCTTCATCCTATATTGACAACCTTCTCTTCCATCCTACTTCTTCCTCTTTATCAAAACTTTCTCCTGTCTATTTTCTTATCTCCTCAGCTTCTTCCTTTTCCTTCCTTTACATTCTCCACTCTTCCTTTCACACCACAATCTCCATATCTCTCGTTTTACCTCTCTCTCTGCTTTCTCTCATCTTCCTCTCTATCTCTTTTCTCCTCATCTTCCTCTCTATCTCTTTTCTCCTCATCTTCCTCTTTTAAATTTTCTTCTTTCTTCTCCTCTCCCAGGCTTCTTCTTTCTTCTTCTCTTGCCCAAAGTGAGTGAGTTGGTTTCAGCCTGTTCTCGTTAGGTTTCAAAATTTATAAGTGGTTTCAAGCTCCGCCAGATATCTTATTTATGCATGAAGGTCAGGGTGGGTTGTAAGGTGTGGTGGCCAGGCAGGGAGTTGGAAGGGAGGCAGGGCAGTGAGGAAGGGAATTGAAGAGGGACTGAGGTGGTGAGGAGGTAGAATGGTAAGGCAGGGAAGTGAGGTAGGACTGAAGTGGTGAGGAGGCAGGACACAGGTGATGAGGTAGCCGGCAGGATTTTCGTGTTGGTGAGGTCGAATGGTGAGGTAGGAGTGTGAGGCACGACTGAGGTGGTGGTGAGGCAAAATGGTGAGGCAGGGAAGTGAGGCAAGATTGCGATAGTGAGGCAGGATTCAGGTGGTGAGGTAGGCAGGGTTTCGGTGGTGGTGGTGGTGAGGAGGAGAGAAAATAAAGTTTAGCCATCTGCCTGTTAGCTGTCTCACCCAAAGACAACAACAACAACAACCCTTCACCTTCACCACCTCCTTCAGTTACACCCACGGCAACATCTTGAAGGGGCCACGGTACTGTACCACCACTCACGCCCATGTTGGCTATGTGGGCGTGCGGGCGTGTGAGGACGAGGGCGTAGCGTGTACTGTACTTTACGTATTTCAATCCACTTACTGTACCGCCGGCCAGCTGTCTGTACCCGTAGAAGAGGAAGTGTAGTGTGATGAAGAGTTAACTTGATGATGTGTGTGTACCTTGATATGATGATGATGATGTTGATGATGGTGGTGATGTAACTTGCTTTTCTTGTGTTGTGGCGAATCGCTAAGTTACGTACCGTACGTTCGCCAAGTTAGGTACCGTACCGCACCCACCACGTATGTACGTACCACTTAGTGTATGGTACCGGTAGCCTGTTCGCTTGTTTGTGGAGACGATGTAACTTAACTTGTCTTTTTCCTTTCTTGTACCGGCGTTGTTGTAAGTCCCGCTCGGTGTTAATATATATATATAAGTCCTTCACCCAAGTCTTACAGTAAATAGACCGAAGATGATAATAGTATACGTATTCCCCAATAATATCGTTAAGTCCAGCAGTCCAGACGTTAGGAATAATTCTGAGTAAATGAATTAATATGTATAGCCTCGTCTGTGGACTATACACATATATACATGGAAAACAATATCTTAGTTAACTTGGAGCCTTCGCAGTTCACTCACAACGACTTCCTTCCTTCCTTCACTGGGGATGATGACACTGGCTAAGTAAGGAAGGGGACCGGCGCGCGAGGGAACTAAGTCCGTAAAATTCGCGCGACGTGTGTAAAGTTGCGTTGTCCGAGGTTTTCCGTCTTGGCGTCAACGTTACGGTAGTCCTGGTGCTGAAGATTACGTTAAACTGTTCGGTCCAGTGCGGTTCTACCCCCGTCTGTCCCGGATAGCGAGTCAGCCGGGTGATTTGTGGACTTTGACAAACTTTTGGGGTCGACTAGCGTTCAGAGACTAAGTCCCCAAATCGCGATGAAGTAGAGATATACCGCTAGGATGATGATCAGGGGTGTAGATTCGCTCCCGTTTCGTTACCGATAATTACCGCCAACGACCTGAGCGCGGAACCACAGATTTTGGCGAATTTGAAGAGTTTTGGGGACTTAGGTGGAACGCGGCGGAAGCGAGTAGCGGGACTGTGAGGCGAGGCAGGAGGAGCATCACCTCACCCGCCGGTGCCAGCAGCGACACTGACTTCAGCCCGACTCAACTGCGGGCCCGAACCCTTCACCGACCGGCTCCCACCCTAGTTGCCACACGTTGCTGGATGTCTCAAACACTTCATCATTCAGCAAAATTATAAACAATAATTTATCAAACGAAATCTGCACATTAAAACCGCCAAGAAAATATAAATGAAGCCCAAACCGTACGTGTGGTGGAAGACACAGGGTGGAGGAGAGAGAGAGCAACAAAGAACCCACCACGGAGCGCCCTCCTAGTTGGTAACACCACACAGTCCACCAGTTCCTTCCTTCGACGCTCTCTCGAAAAATGTATATACTGTAATCTCTACTTTTTCCCTGAGCCCCTTGCACTCCCCTACCCCCGTGCGAAATGCAGCCCCGCCTTGTATCTACGGTAATCAGTCTCCCCTTCTCCTGAGTCAATGCGGCCAGAGGGGCGAGAGTGGAGGGGAGCGCTGGGACCGAAACCGAGATCTCCCAGTTTAAAGGAGATGTGAAGGGGCGTGCGAGAGGGATGATTTAGTCAGTATATTTTAATACACAAGACGGGGCGGACCGGCCAGTCCTCCCTCCTACTCCTTCTGCAGTTGCTGCTGTTGCTTGCAACTTGCTGCCAATACTGTGGGCATGGGTGGGAGTTCAAATGTGTTCTGCTTGTGAGAGGGTGACTGTGGGGGAGAGAGGGTGACTGAGAAGGGAAGAGGGAGTGTATGGAGGGGAAGAGGGAGTGTGTGGAGGGGAAGAGGGAGTGTGTGGAGAGGAAAAGGAAGGAGTGTGTGGATGGGAGGAAGAGGGAGTGGGGTGAGGAAGAGTTAGTGTGGTGATAGGAAGAGGGAATGTGTGGAGGGGAGACAAGAAAGAGGGAGTAGTGTACAAGGGAAAGGGTATGTATACAGCATGTGAGGAAAGGGGTGCATGGGGGCGGGGGGGGGGAAGTAGGTGTGTAGGTAGGCGGGGAGGGGGAAGGTGTAGGTAAGTAGGTAGGTCGTGTGAGTTAGGCAGAGTGAGAAAACCAGCAGTATTGAGAGGGTGCGGAGAAAGCTTATAAATATTATGTGTTTGGCGAGAGAAAGAGAGTGAGTGAGTGAGTGAGTGAGAGAAAGAGAGTGAGTGAGTGAATCTGGAGGCCGGCTATCTAGTATTAGGGAGACTGAGTATGTATGTATTGTGTGTGAGAGGATGAGTATGCAGGAAGATATGGGGAGAACACACACACACACACACACACACACAAAGATATGGAGAACACACACACACACACACAAAGAGAGGAGTATACACGAAAACAGTTACGATATTTGTACACCAATTAAAATACTTTGTCTTGTATATTTCCCCCCTGGCTTGTAAAATCGACTCGTTTTTGCCACAGTACAATTTATTATATGTGGACTTTGTTTGTGTGTTTGTGCTGAAGGAAGGAGTAGATTTGGCAAACTTGAATTACTATCATATATTATTATTCATAACTTTGGCTAACCTGAATTAACTACCATATATTATTATTTATAATTTTGCCTAATACCATTACCCACGGTCAATGACACATACACACATATACACACGCACGCAATTCCTAGTTAGCTTTCCACTACACACCACCATACTTATTCCAACACACACACACACACACACACTCACTCACCCTACTCATTCCAATACACACACACACACTCATTCCAATACACACACACACAACACCCATTACCCAACTCACCTCACATCATAGCCATCTAAACGTACACATACACGCACACAGGTATACACACATACACGTACACAGATATACACGCACACAGATATGCCGTGTGTGTGTGATGAGCGTTAAAGTTGACGTACGTACCCGCCCATCGCATTAACGCCCTCTGGAATGTGTGTGTGTGTGTGTGTGTGTGTGTGGCGACGAGTTAGCAATTGTGTGTGTACGTGTTGTTTGAGTGTGTGTGTGTGTGGCGACGAGTTAGCAATTGCGTGTGTGTTTTTTCGAATAATTATGGTGTGTGTGTGTGTGGTAATGAGTTAGCAATTGCGTGTGTACGTGCTGGGATAATGAAGGTGCGTGTGTGTGTGTGTGTGTGTGTGTGTGTGTGTGTGTGTGTGTGTGTGTGTGTGTGTGTGTGTGTGTGATGGGATAATTAAACTGTGAGTGCGTTGGGATAATAATGGAGAGTGTGACGAGTTAGCTATTATGTGTATGTGTATGTGTTCGGATAATTAAAGTGTGTGTGTGTGTGTGTTCGGATAATTAAAGTGTGTGTGTGTTCAGATAATTAATGTGTGTGTTTTTTTTTTTATTCGAATAATTAAAGTATGTGTGTGTGTTCGGATAATTAAAGTGTGTGTGTGTGTTCGGATAATTAAAGTGTGTGTGTGTGTTCGGATAATTAAAGTGTGTGTGTGTGTGTGTTCGGATAATTAAAGTGTGTGTGTGTTATGTTCGGATAATTAAAGTGTGTGTGTGTGTTCAGATAATTAAAGTGTGTGTGTGTGTTCGGATAATTAAAGTGTGTGTGTGTGTGTTGTCACTATCCTTCTAGGCAACAGTACATCTCCGTTCAAGGTCGCACAAAAGACAAGACGATGAACGCGACGCTACGATGACTCCTACGATCTTCGCTGCGATGGCTTCTACGATGTTTCCTATGATATTCGCTTTGATGGCTCCTACGATCTTTGCTGCGATGGCTTCTACGATGATAGCTACCATGGCTCCTACGATGATAGCTACCATGGCTCATACGATTATAGCTACGATGGCTCCTACGATATTCAATACGATGGCCCCTACGATGATAGCTACCATGGTTCCTACGATGATAGCTACCATGGCTCCTATTTTGT
>JAWQEG010008941.1:0-26392 GCA_033782935.1 Petrolisthes cinctipes
TAAACACATTTTGTAAAGCTACAAGAGGGGGAAAGGCAATTAATAATGCTGTGTCAGTAAAGTTGTTGGTTAGATTTTTCTTGCTAATGGATCTGTACTTCTGAGCAAGTTGGTCAGGTATATTAATCTCGTAGCCCCAAGCTCCTCTGATTGTAAAGCCTGAGATTCACAGTTTCTTGAATGTGACAATAATACTTCTTGTGTTCGGACTACGACCCCTTAGACTTGCAGATTTGTCAAGACTCTGAATACTATTTTACATTTACGGCCTTGGATAAATGTTAGGTGTCAATGACTGTATAGTAGAGAAGTGGTAACAGGTATCATTACTCTTGACACTGTGATCTTGCAAGATTGGCCATGCACGCTATGAGGGTAACCCAGTGAAAACATTTTGAGGCACGCAATAACTCCGTGCTCATGCATCACATTATGTAGTAGTAGCTCAAAAGCTTATCAATTTTTCTCCAACATTCAGAACAGAATAATATTGGACAACAAGAATACTCATGAATTTCTAAGTAGTTTTCCAACAATTCCTGCTAAAACAACATTCAAGTGACTTGTACGTACACACTACAAGAGCATAGTTAATAGAGCCTCGTTTTATCAGGGCCGCAGTCAGGCAATTTCTGTCCCTAAGTTTCACTTGCAATATAGAGTTTGGCAACAATGTAGTAGATATTAACCTCCAAATATATAAACTAAAGTGACGGGGCATTTCAAGTTTTTATTTCTCTGATGCAGTTAAGTAGCCAGTAGAAGACTGACCATGCAGTAGAAGCAATAACACACAATTGTCAGCAAAATAGTGTTAATTTAATTTTACCTCGTCCCCAGCTACTGTGATTTGAGCGATGAAGATCCGCACAAGATGGGAAGGAAAGATTACGAAGTGCTGAAGCTACGAAACACGGGACAAAACGGCAGATGTCTGACTAACAAAAAAGACCACACGAGGAGAGAGGAGGAAGAAAATGAAGTGATAAATATGAAAAAGAAGGACGGAGGTTTGGATAATGAAGAAGAGGGAGACAATAAAAGAGTAAAACAAGAAGCAAATGATGAATGGGATGGAAAAATAATGAGAGACGTACATGATGCCAACTCCTTGGAGAAGAGAAGAAAAGGACAAAATAGCGACGACAACAACGACGACGACGACGCTGAGGAGGTCCCAGAGATCCGAGCACTCCGTCAGATGTTCATGTTGTCAGTGGCCTTCGCTGCCAACATCGGGGGTACCGGGTCCCCCCTCGGTTGTGCCCCCAACATCATACTCATGGGGCTACTGCAGAAGTGGGTGCTGTAGGGGATGACCAGATAGAGGGATGGGAGAGGAGTATTGAGGTGGTAGAGGAAGATGATTGGAAAGGGGGATGGTTGAGTTAATGGATGGTTAGATCGAGGGATGGTAAAGGGATATTTGGGTAGTATTTGGAAGGGGACAGGAAAGGGGCATGGTGGGGTTGAGGATTGACTGAATAGAGGGATGGGAGAGAGAATTTGAGGTATATCAGTGGAAGGGGGTTGGCTTAGTTGAGGGTTGACTGGATTGATGGATGAGAGAGGAATATTGGGGTAGTTTAGGGATGGTAAAGGAATAATATAGGGTATAGTAGTGGAATGGGTCTGGAATGGGAATTGGCTGAGTTGAGAGGTGAGTAGACGAGGGATGCTGGGGGAGAATGGAGTAGTGGTAGAGTTGGATAGTGGATTGGTTAGGGATGGGGAACAGCTGGATGAACTGTGGGATAATAGCACGATTGGGTTTATAATGGGTGAGTCAGTAACCCTCCCACTCTACTCTTCCTTTTACAGTACCTTCAACGAGCCGACGGGGTTAAACTTCGCCACCTGGTTGGCTTACAACTTCCCAGGTCTGGTCATATGCGGACTGATGGGGTGGCTTTGGCTTCAGCTTCTCTACAGGTTCAGTTGGTCATCTCTGTCCAACGCTGTCTGTATGCTTACCCGTCTTTGGACGGTTATTGCAATGCTTTTAGTCAACAGCATACATACTTAATTAATAATAATTATTGTGTAACGATAATATATAGTTATTGTAGGTGAAGTATTACAAGTACACTCGCGGTCAGAAATTGTGTCCTGATCCCTTGGCACAATGAATTGCAACTAGCCAAGCTTTGATGATTCGAACAAATGTGTGTTGTAGGGAGACGCACAGTTGTTGTTCAAAGCTAGGCTGTTTGCGATTAATCTTGCCAGGGGATCGGGACACAATTTCTGACCGCGAGTGTACCAGTATAAAATAAATAAACAATAGATAGAATGTAAACAAACACAGAAATAAGGCTACCCGCACTTTCCCTCCTGAAGAAGTACTAACTAACCCCATCCTCCTACAGAAAGTCCGCCGGAGTATCACTGCAGGCGACAAGGGCGAGTGACAATGAGGTGAGAAGTTTCCTGGAGACACAGTACCGGGGCCTGGGCGTGTTGAGTCGAAAGGAAGCCGTCGTCCTCGTCTCATTCTCAGTGCTCGTGTTGCTGTGGGTCTTCAGGGCTCCGGGCTTCGTCCCAGGATGGTCCAAGATTTTTACAGACGCTTACGGGGTGAAAATGTGAGCAGTAATATATTGGGTGTTGGTGGGGGAGAGGAAGGGAGGGAGGGGAATTAGTGTATATATAGATGTGGTGGCTCCAGAACCTAACTTAACCTAAGCTTGAATACTAATAATCCCTTTGTAATTGTTTGTCTGAAGGGAGAGGAATCTTGTCGGCATAACTATAAATGGAATACTGATTTCTTCAAACTGCGTCACTAAGCAGATTTTCACTAGTAAAATAATCTTATGTTCACTAGTATACAAAAATAGTCTTATGGTCACTAGTAAAATAATGGTATGTTCATTGTATTCCCTTCCCTGGCAGAGCCGCAGCCACTCCTGTAATGTTGACAGTGTTTGTCCTCTTCCTCATTCCCTCCGGCGCTGACCAACACCACAGCAGAGGTGACACACATTACAAGTCCATCATGTCCCTTATGTAGAGAGAGAGAGAGAGAGAGAGAGAGAGAGAGAGAGAGAGAGAGAGAGAGAGAGAGCCATGTCCCTATTGTGCAATACTATTTCGTTTTTCCCAACACTGAATTTTCTGGGATGATTTTTTTTTTCCTTTTTGTATGCAGCCTCAAGATTTGATTAGAATGTTACTGATGCACTGTGACTGTCCAGGTGGTAAGGTTCCGGAGGTCTGCCTGACGTGGGAGGTGTTGGAGAGAAGACTACCGTGGAGAATGATCCTACTGCTGGGTGGTGGTCTGGCCATAGCTGAGGGTGCCAAGACGTCTGGACTGTCAGAATACATCGGAGGGCAGCTTCAGGCACTAAACTTCCTGCCTCGGGAAGTGGTGGTGTTGGTGGTGACGTGTACAACAGCCCTCCTCACTGAACTCGCCTCCAACACTGCTACAGCCTCAGTCATCCTGCCCATACTGTTGGATATGGTGAGTTCCGATGCTGACTCATATGTTCCAGGAAGGATCTTGTTAAGGGGGAATATACAATTTTGGTTCAGAGCGCCTCGATTACTCCAATTAAAGTATGTCAGGAAACTCGAGCACACCAATAGGTCGGGAGATCGAATCCTCTCATGTAAGGGGCTGAGACTATTTACTCTTCCAAATCGAGTTTCAGTTACTAACTATAAGGCCACCGAACGTCGTAAAACACCCTCACTGATACCATAACAGCTGCAGTATTGGGGAATTACCCTCACTTCCCTCCCTCTGTGGCTGAGTACCAGTTCGGAAGTCGTGACGTGTGTGTGTGTGAGTATACCAGTTGACCAGGGCCACGATAACGGGCTTGATGAAGCCTATGTCGGAAAAAAAAAAATAATAATAATAGTAATGGTGGCCTGTTGCTTGAAATAGGTTGGAGGTATCTGTTGCTCCAGATTACCCAACACTGTACCATCTCTTTAAGTTGTCTGCAGACTGGAGGTTACTGCTTCCTACAAACTACGACACACACACACACATATTAGTATTATTATTAGAGTGTACCCTAGAGTTTGCCGACAACATCACAGTCCACTATGGATTTTTTTTTTCTTATGTTCCGACACTGGACATAGGCTTCATCAAGCATCAAGTAGGTCAACTGGTTCTCAAAACACGTCCCGTTCCCCATTGATCGAAGAACGTTCTCTTGTCACAATTTAATATAATCTAACTTAATTTCCAGTACAATGTGTCCACAAATGATCATTACTGCCAAAATCGTAATTGTGACCATGGTAGTATAACGAAAGAATTAACGTCTGCTAAAAGAGATACTCAATTTCACTCCTCTTTTGTTATTCTTTTACTTGATACAATTAATTAACATCAGACTTCATTTCACCTATTCCCACATTTCAGTCTTCATCTCTCTTCACCTCTTCTTAACCTATATACGCCACTCCTTGTTTCTCTTCACTTGTATTATTTTCTCTTGCCACCATCCGTACAGTCCCTGGCCATGAAGATCCACCCATTCCACCTGCTGGTCCCTGCCACCACCTGCTGTGCCTATGCCTTCATGCTGCCTGTGGCCACACCTGGAAACACTATTATCCTCAGTGCTGCCAGAATGACCACATATGAAATGGTACGTAACTACTACTACTATTACTACTATTACTACTATTGCTACTACTACTACTACTACTACTCCTACTATTACTAGTACTACTACTACTACTACTACTATTACTACTACTACTACTACTACAAAAAAGATACCTCCCCCTGTGTTTATTAATGTGGGCTCCACGAATTGGAGGTGAGTAGCCCCATGCAACTCTGGTGGCTACTAACTGTGGCATCCAACCATACTAATACTACTTATCTACTTTTAATACTATATTTCTCTTTTTATTCCTTATACTATATTTCTATTTCTATTCCATAAATTACACCTCCATTCTGTCTACCCTTATGCCACTCTCCATTACTGTGGCCTCATAGTCAAGGCTAGTTATATCTGTGGTTGGGAGGAGGGGGGGGGGAGTATCTAGTACCCGTCTTGTATCGTAGCTGTTCGCCGTCCAGGGGGGGGGGGGGATGAGGACACGAGACTACTACTACTACTATATAAAATAAAATATTAATCTTTAATCTGTTTTTTGACACATTTTGCAAAGAGACAGTAACCTCCACTGTATCAGTAATATTATATAAAGGTAGAACAAAAAATTTAAAACTTAATGACAGAAAAAGATTTACAGGAGGTGAAGTAAAATGTGACTTGTGTGAAGCAGAAATAGAGGATATAAGGCATTTTATATTGTGGTGTCCATTTTTACAGGATGAAAGAAATAAAAATGTGACAATATAATTATATACTATCGTCTGCTTTTGTTTTTTTTCTCAGATGAAGGCTGGAGCGATGATGAACCTACTGTGTGTCTTGGTAGTAAACATTACCATTAATACCTTGGGGGTGATTATGTTTGACCTCAACACCTTCCCTGCCTGGGCCAACATTACCACCGCTATACCCTGACCCTCTCTGTACCCTGACCTTCCCTGTACCCTGACCCTCCCTGTACCCTGCATGACCCTTTCTGTACCCTGACCCTTTCTGTACCCTGACCTTCCCTGTACCCTGACCTTCCCTGTACCCTGACCTTCCCTGTACCCTGACCCTTCCTGTACCCTGCATGACCCACTCTGTACCCTGACCCTTTTTGTACCCTGACCCTTTCTGTACCTTGCATGACCCATTCTGTACCTTGCATGACCCTTTCTGTACCCTGACCCTCTCTATACCCTGACCCTCTTTAAACCCTGACCCTCTCTGTACCCTGTATAAATAAATATATAAACTGGGTCTAAGTACGGCGTCAGTATCATTAATTCATTCATCATATCTGAGGAAAACAGTCACGGTTTCTATATATTCGAAGTCTCACAAATAACCTGCTGTTCTGCATTGACACTACCATACAAACAGTACAACACAAGTGCCACATCTGATCTCCACAAGATCAGATGAAAACAAACATACGAGTACATATTATATCCTTATAATATATATATAAGTCTCCAGATGATAACTGAATGTTAACTGTATCAGTTTATCATTGCCGATTTGGTTAAATAAACCTGTATAATTTATCTTCTATCAATTTTTGTATAGGCCTACCTACTCTCCATTAAGTGTATTAGAATTGAGCACCTCTTTCCGTCAGAAAAGGAACCAGTGACAGAGAGCAACCACTGTAGCACCATTGTAAGCGTCATAGCAGTGGTGGATGAGACACATATGAGAAAAATACTCCCAAAACAATTTGAAGACAACTATTATGCTAAATGAAAGAGGCACCATAACATTAATTCTTTCGTCCACTATAACTGTGTCCTTGAGAAAACGTTTAAAGATTAGTGAAACCAGAGAACAGAGATAGGCTCGTCCCTCCAAGTTAGTCATTGCAATATGGTACTTTATTTGTGAGGATGGCATAAATTTGCCAATAACAACAATTTCCAATATTTTGCAACTCGAATGCAGCACGGCACATTCTTCAAGCTACCTCGTGTGTGCTCTCTCCACTACCACCACGTGTTAATATATGATAATGATATGGCATCAGTAATATCATATAAAGGTAGAACAAATAATTTAAAACTTAATGACAGAAAAAGATTTACAGGAGGTGAAGTAAAATGTGACTTGTGTGAAACAGAAAAAGAGGATATATAAGGCATTTTATATTGTGGTGTCCATTTTTACAGGATGAAAGAAATAAAAATGTGATTTTACAACAACAATATACAGAAAATGAAAATAATATTTTAGGACAGTTACTATATAATGAAAAAAATATAAGTGTAACAAAAGACTACCTATTTCAAATTTGGAAAAAAAGAGAAAAATAAAGGAAAACACAAGGATTAACATAAAATAAGGGAAAGGAAAATATAGAAAATAATAGACGCACATGAGCACAGCATCAGTATTAATACTATTACATTTAAAACCCGTTGGGCGCCACAGCTTTTGTTGTGATTCACTGATCATCGCTGCCAGCTAAAATTTTGGTGCGTCCCTATAATGTGGTGGTGCCATATATTTCCTTTTTTTTTCATGGTATTATTACAGAATAACTGGGTTTTTGGCTAGGATCGCGCAGTGTTACCACATCTGGCTAGGTCCCGGAAATTTGCCCCAGTCACTATATGATAGTTTACACCGGTTATATCCCGGTAGTTTACCCAGGTTAGGTCCCGGTAGTTTGCCCAGGTTAGGTCCCGGTAGTCTGCTGTGGTCTAGGTTAGGTTAGGTCAGGTCAGGTAAGGTCAGACTAATTTCCAAATTATGTTTGTAAAACGGGGCATATCTCGAAAACGGGGCATCTCCGAGAGAAACACCATAGATGAAAAGTGTCTTAGAATGGTCCAAAATAGTGGGTAATGATACTAAAATATACAATATAGTGAACCCAGTTCTTCTGTAAATTTACCTTTTTCATTTGTTTGGAAGAATTCTATGTCATACTATATCACATTTTATTGCGGGATGTTTTTACTATTCTGCACACCCAATGGCAATACGATTTAGATGACGATATACAAATTATTACATAAATACCTGCATTTTTTTGCAGTTTCTTCCACTCGGGGTGTCATATTTTCTCCCATATTCTTATATTACCAAATAAACTACTGTTCTGTATACGCTGTGAGTTTGAGCACCCTTGCAACTATAATAACAGCTATTCCTGTTATAAGATCACCAATTTTTCTGATTAGGAATACGGGAAACTTATGCTTAATAAGGTACCGTAATGTCAACTTAATAATAGTTAATTGCCAATAGTTAAAGTACTCTATTCAAAACGACAAACTGAACACACCATTCTGAAGTAAAACACCAAACCTAAGTCAAGGCTCTTTGTAATATGTGCCAAGCATCCGGACGAGTTGTTTATAAAGGAAGGAGAGTAAACTGGCAGTGACATTGGTAGTGTTATTACTGTTACCATAGATATTAATTAAGTACAGGTAATGTATTGATATAATGTATCTATTTAATTAATAAGATATACTTAACATATTATCTTAAGTCTTGTTTATAAGGAGCAACATGACATTTGCTTTATATATGTATAACACCATTTATAAACACGTGTTTATAAATTCACTAACGTTAACGTTATGTTAAGAGCTATTACATTATAACTATTACACCATAGGTTAGGTTAAGTTAGGTAAGGTCAGGCTAATATTTGGAAACTGGGCATATCTGAGAGAAATGTCATAAATGAAAATAATCTTATATTGTTATAAATTAGTGGGTAATGATGGTAGAAAATAAGGTATTATTACAGAATAACTAGGTTTTGGCTAGGATCGCGCAGTGTTACCACATCCGGCTAGGTCCCTGGAATTTGCCCCAGTCACTTTATGATAGTTTACACCGGTTATATCCCGGTAGTTTGCCCTTTGCCCAGGTTAGGTCCCGGTAGTCTGCTGTGGTCTAGGTTAGGTTAGGTCAGGCTAATTTCCAAATTATGTTTGTAAAACGGGGCATCTCCGAGAGAAACACCATAGACGAAAACAATCTTAGATTGGTCTAATTATGTGGATAATGAAGGTAGAAAAACCGTACGCAATAACGGTAATTCTTTCAGTATTTACCTTTTATTTAAATGAAAATATGCAGTTGTGTGATGGGTGTATCATATAGGCCTATATATATATAAAAAAAAACATTAAATCGCTTTATACCCCCTAACTAAACTAACTCTACCAGTTACCTACGATAATGGAGGGGCATATGGCTGTATATAACCCGCTCCTTCACTTAATGGAACAATGGGCCATCTTCAAGAACGTTTGTGGTGTATACGATGGTGTGGTACCAGTACGATGGCTCCAAAGACAAACAACTGAGCCATCGTACAGTACCACACCATCGTATACTCCACGGATGTTCTTGAGTACTGCCCAATGTCATCAGAAAGTAATGGGAGACACAATTTTGGTATATATTTCATGGGATAAATTGAAAAAAATTGTAAAACTCAAATTGTATGTTAATTACCTTTTCAGAGTGTTCTTTTGCCTGATCTCCAAGAAGTTATGCCCTACCGTACATAAAATAGTATGGATATTATATCCTTCCTGGGTACTGTTGCACTCATCCACTGTGCCTTCTATTTTACGGACCAGTTCCTGAAGGTGAGTTATATATACGTAGAATATTATAGTTAGCCTATTTAAGATATCTGTACAGTACTGTAATAAAGTCTGTGTCAACCTATAAAATGTATGTGTATAGTACTGTACTGTATATTATAATAGAGTAGCTTTAACAGTACCGGTACATTAATTAAATGGTTGATATATTTCAGTCATGTATGAATGTACCGTACCTGTACTTCCTGGAAAATGTTGGAGTAACAGTGAAGCCATTACAAATTCATTGGTTCACCACAGCTTTTAACCGTTCAGTCAATAAATGGACTCTTTGGAGGCCAAGATTCTTCAAAATATGGTTTACGTGAGTAGTTTTCATCTCTTTAATATTACATTATGTATATTTAATGCTAAATGTTTGTAATATGGCTTAAAGTTGGATCACTTTAAGGTTTAAAATATGCAGAAAGTAACAGTTATGAAACATGTGGTATAGAGATAGGTTACTGACAAATAAATGCCTGATTATGTATCCGTTGTTTTTATTGACCAATATTATGAATTGGCAATAGTTGTGATTGTTAAGGATTAATCTTTTTTGTGATTGATTTTGTTATAATAATTAGCTAGTACAAGGTAACTAAGGACTGGCTAGGTTCAGGGAAACTTAATCAAACTTACTCTATGCATTGCAGAACTGTATTATAATAAATATGCATTTCCAGAATTGGTGCAGTAGTAGTGCTGACTCTGTTACTACCAACCATTATCCTACTTATAAGTGGTCTGGTCAACCACTGGCGACCCAGTGCAGATCCAACAGTGGCACCCTTACAGCCTATGGTAATTTTTTTCCTGTTTACATTTAATATTAACAAAGTTGACATTTTATTTTATTTTGCTTTTACTCTTATTTTGGTAGATTCAGTGCATGATTATCTCATTATGATTATGGTGGTTCAGTAATGGTCATGCCATTGAATTAAAATCTTATTGTAGAACATTTTATTTTTATGTTTATTGCCTGGCAGTAATTTGGGGGTTGCTGTCAGATGTGTAAGTGATAGTAAGTTAAGTAATTTAGTAAGTAACCTTTAAACATTTGGCATGTATACTTTGAACAGTACTATAATGTATGGTAATCTCATATTATTCTGAAGAAAGTATGCCAATCATCTGCTGTTTCAGGGTTAGTACTGTACTGTTTGAAAAGTCATGTTTTGATAATTATAGTACAATCTTTATCTGAATAGATTTGCTATAATATATGTGTACAAATCTCTATTTTTTTCATCAGCTATTTTTTCTATTTAGGTACCAGGGATCAACATACCTGTGAAGGAGTTTCCCTATTACTTCCTTACAATTCTGGTGGCTTCCATTATACATGAAATTGGACATGCAATAGCAGCTGTCAAGTAAGTTCTCACCCAGACTTTGATTTTGAAAGATGAAGGATGAAATATGAGGAATTTATGAAGATGGTGTATGGAATGAGATTGGGGGGGCTTGGTGTGAAAGGGAGACTACCAGTCAGATTATTGAACCTGTGGATTAGTACAGGGGCTAGCAAGGTTGAATGTGAGCATGACCCACCTCTGGGTATTTTAGTCTGTCATTTCTAATTAGAATTCATTTTTCCACCCCTGGCTCTGGAGCCACCTTTCCCTAGAAAAGGGAAATGATTGGCATCAGTGATGATG
Source organism: Petrolisthes cinctipes (assembly GCA_033782935.1). NCBI lineage: Eukaryota > Metazoa > Arthropoda > Malacostraca > Decapoda > Porcellanidae > Petrolisthes > Petrolisthes cinctipes. Next base: position 10,855 of record JAWQEG010008941.1, read on the forward strand.
ACGATTATGAATTTCCTAACTTGAAGGCATCAGCTGTTTTGTGAAAGAATTTCATAACTACTGTATCTCATTCTAGTTTGGTTAATTTCACTTGGTACAGGAGTTTAAAAGTTTGGCTTCCCCAAAGGCCCTTCCCAAAGTTTTATATACTTCCATCCTTGAACTTATATTCTCTGATGCGTCTAATTTTGCAGTGGAACGTAAAAGACTGTACAGCATCAAAAAATGTTACATTATACTGAATGTAAAAATTGATTTCAGGGAGGATGTCCATGTCAACGGATTTGGATTCCTCTTATTGTTCATTCTACCTGGGGCATATGTCGATGTTCCAACCGAGGATATACGAGCTCTTTCACCATTCAGGCAGTTAAAGGTATCACAAACCACACATTTTGCTAATTAATGTTGTCATAATAGTTCTGTGGGGCATCAGCAAGGTCAAACAAAACCCAGCTTTTGTTAATTTTAGATTCTAACCAGGTAGTAGGGATAAACAGCCCTGGCCAGGGAAGTATGTAGTATACACTCAAAGAATGGCCTGGATTAGCCTGTTCTTTGAAGCTGTCTATGCAGTACTGTGTAACAAGGAGCACATATAGTGAGGATGAGTATGACACATTGGGTCTTATAACACACAAAAGCCCCAGTCTGGATTCATAGATCAGATCAGAGTTCACCTGAGCACTCAAGTTTTTGTTGAAAATTCATTATTTAAAATTGTATAGATTCTTGTGCTTTTAAAATATTTGATCTTTGGCAGTACATGAATGTGATGAGGTTAAGCTGTGTATATTGAAGCCATGAATTGTGTAAAATGTACAACCTTGTTTATGGATTGCATTAAATATTATTTAACCTTTGGACATCAATAATGTTTATTTTTGACTAGAGAAATGATCTGATGATTGAGAAACATTCAAGTTTCATCACTTTTTGTTTAAAGGTTGAGTGGTTGATGATTTTAATTCTTGTGATTACAGATATTATGTGCTGGTGTATGGCACAATGTGATGTTGGCAGTGATGGCTTTAGCTTTTGGTCTGGCGTTACCCTACCTCCTCTATCCACTATACATACATGGCCAGGGACTCACTGTGATGACTCTATCTCAGGTAATTAAATTCTCATCTTGGTTGATAAATATGGAGTGAGGGGCCAGTGATGTCTTTGATGAACTGGAAGCCTATTATTGTGACTCAAAGCACCACTTATACCAAGAGACTCTGTGTTGGATTGGTTCGGAGGATATCAGCCTCCAATCTACTGTATATACTGTACTGTATATAATAATACATTTTAGTACTGCTATTGCACATTGATTTATGTAGATAGTGTGTGATTTGTTGTCGTTGTAATGCTAAGACCTGTTAGGACTCCCCTGCACGAGGCACAACAGGTTTGGAGGTGGGAGACGTGGTGACAGGCATCAACCGTCACCCTGTGGCAAGTGTGGCCGAGTGGAACCAGCACCTTGTCACCACAGTAACCTCAGACCAGATTGGCTTCTGTGTACCTGAATCTGTTGTCCACACACATGATGAAACAATACATCATGGTAAGTTGACCACCCCTAACATAAGATTCTTAAAAAATTCTGTATATGCACTCATAGCCCTGACCCAGCACTCACAACTAAACTAATCTTGCCCAGGGGGGGCTGACTTTATTCTCTGTGAATATTAGTAATTCTCCACAGGGCTAGAATAAAGATTGTTGTAGGATCTGGTCACTTTCTAGTGGATTTGACGAGATCTGCCTACATGGATTAAAAATCCACGTGAGGTGTACTGCAACCGGAGGCTTTTTTTTTTTTTTTTTTTTTTCCACTGCTGTGTGGACCGCCAGCACACAGGGGTGCATTTCCCTTTGCATGCAGCAGTGTAAACTCCCTCCCCCTTATAGTCCCTTCAGGGCTGGTCTCATGGAAGGTGCGGCCCCACTTGTAGCTCTTGTGGTAACGTGGATTTGGGCCCACAGCACTGGCTGTGGTATCAAAAACCTTCTTCCCAATCTCCCTGGCGGTCGGAGGACCCCAGACTCCCTGGTCCAGTAAGCTCTGGTCCCATTTCCCTGGGATGTTCTTTGGTAGCCCAGGCATATAGGGCCAGCCCCTCCTTTATTTTAATTTGTTTTTTCACTGCCACCAGAGTGTACCAGGGGTCTGTGGGGCAGGAGGCCATTCTGCCCTGGGAAAATATCAACAACAACAACTAATCTACCCAGATATAAGAGAATAAGACAGTACTGTACTGTAAATTTAAACACATTAAAACACTTCTTTTCTTCTAAATGAGGTACCCAGGCAGTTAGTAGAGCAAGATGTGTGCAACTGTGCATGCTTGAGTGCATGCATCATTGACTAGAGCTGTTTGACCTGCATCTACCTTGTACCATAAGGGAGGTGGTGACAGAGAGGAGGAAAGGTATTGGCTCAGGTCCAAAGGGGTTCCCAAACCATTAAAGGATTCTCATCATTTTTGCTGGCGATGCCCCTCTACAGAGAATAATGTAAAAGAATTTTACCTTTGTTTAAATGTAGACAAAGTAATATCACACAACATTTTGCTACATTTATTGATGTATCAAAACTATCTGTGATATGAATTAAATAGAAAGAATATTTTGTCATTGATTGATTTCATTGCAGCATTTGAAGGTGCAGATGGATCTGTCCAGTGTTGTGATGGAGACAGTGAAGCACACCTCTGCTTTGAACTTAAGGAGAGCCATGAAGCTGATAATGGTGTGGCTGCCATGCAGCCTTTCTCATGTCTACCAGCACGCATAGCTGTATCTCTTAGGTAGTTTAGATGATAATGTTTGTTATTTATATTCCTTTATATTTAATATAGTAAGCATTAAGGTGTTACTCTCTTTGACTGTGTGTCTTTGTTCATTATTTCTCTTTCTGGAAAGTATATGTAATGAATGACCTTATGATTAATAATGATTCTTAAACTTTCACATCATTATGTTACATTGAAAAATATAACTCATCCTTTTTCTCCACCATCTTCTGAAATTTCATGGTACAAGAAAGAAAGAAATCTGAATGTTTAATACTGTATATATTTCAGCATCAAGACTTGCACAACCTCAGCCAGCTGTCCTACAGACACGCATTGTCTGGCACCTTCCCTCAGAAATGCATCGAGACTGGTACAGATCTGGAGGAAAGAAAGAAATGGCAAGAGCAAGGATGATGTGTTGTACCTTGGCCCTCCTGTGTACCTCTATCACACCCTCTCCTTCACCAGCTACATCCCAAAGTACCCCTTCCTACCACTCTACTGGCCAAACTCCCTCGAGATTTACTGTGACTATATGGTCAAATTCTCTGGAGCCCTGGCTGTACTCAACATGGTCCCAGTCATATATTTGGATGGGTACTGGATATTTGGTGCCGTAATTGACCTTTTCCTTTCCACATGGCTTGACCAGGTTGCAAGAAGAATAGTTCATGCCATACTTACTCTTTTGGGGACTTTACTACTTGTGTTGAATATAGGTATAGGTGTTTGGAGTATCTTGTAAATACCAGTAGGTAAAAAAATTATTTACCTTTTTTGGTAATATAATAATTGTAACCCATATTTGGTTTTACCCTCTAACAAACAGATATAAAGTAGCATGTAATACTTGGCTCAAAACCAGCTTTTTGGGGGCATTAAAGCTGACTCTAACAACATTAGATTGATTAAGTGCATATTGTAATACCATGCAGGTAGAGTTATGTAAGAGTTTATATTCCTTTTAGAATATTGTTCAAACGTGGAAAATTTGCTCTCTCTGTACTGTACCTAGGAACCGATCCCACTGACCAACACACATGCACATGAGTCATGCCTTGTGATCTGGTAGGCTGCTACATAGAGAGACTTTGTCAGTCAAGTACCGGTATACAGATTGTACAGCTAATTCACAAATTCTACAAATGTTCTTTTATTCTTTCTTTATTTCAAGTGATGTACACATTTTAGGGAATAAACTACTGAATATTGCACTACATAAAAAAGAATGCACAGACAGATTGATGTGTTGCTTGGTGCCAAAATTTACCTATTATTCTCTCGTTTCATGTGAACTTGGGGTTAATTGTGATGGTGTTGGTAATTAGGAGGTTACTGAGTCTATATTATTGATACACTATTTATTGGCACAGTTTGGAGAAATCAGTATCCTCTTTACTGACAACATCTTTCTCCACATAAGTGTTGGTGAAAAGTATCCTAGTCATATATATTTGTTGTCGTCATCAAGAATGATTGACTGCAAGGCAGTGATTTGTACTGAATGTGAATGAGCATTCAGTTGCTTCTAAAAGTATAAGAAAGTGGTTTTATTGTTTTCTTGGGGCAGTGTCCAAATGTTTGGTCCATATTGTCCTTTTGATTTTAGAAAAATGTGTCCAGATATATTCTGTAGTTTGAGGGTGGTAATAGAATGTATGGAAATTAATAATATTTTATATCTTAATTCTTACTTAGGGTTTCCTTGGTATATTATTTTAATTGAATGTTTTTTGGAATTACGTTTAAAGTACTTCTAAAACCATTAAGCAACTGAATATTTTATCATATTATTTCTCACTTGGAATTACAGGATGGTGCAAAATAATGGTACTGTATATATTTCTTTAAAAGGAAATAATGAAAAACAGAATAATTGAGAAAGTAAGGAATGGAAGCAGAGGCAACTGAGTTGTTTCATGACTAAACTGAGTGGAAAAAAGTTGTGAGACAGAGAGCATGTTAGGAACTTTGTACCTGTAGGGGTTACAAGGCTAATTGCACCATCATAAGAATGATGAGCAATGAGGTTGCTTCTTCCCTACTCCTATGTGGGACAGGGCATAAGGCAATAGCTACAGCAAGTTAGTACAAACAAATTTCTGGAATATGGCTCCTGTTATATGATTATATTTCATGAATGAAAAAGTATTATTTTCTTAGCTTTCTATAGATAAAAGAACTTATTTAATACAAACTGAATTGGAGAGGACCCTGTAGCACAAGAGGGAAGGAGAGAAGAAACGTCAAGCACAAAGTAAATACGGGAGACAGTTGAAGAACTGAAAGAGAGCGACTTTGGTCCGAAGCAATACCAAAACCTATTGAGTAGAGTACTGTTCCCCATCAACATAGGCAATACTGTACTCCCAAAGGGGGTGTAATAGAAATGCATTTTGCTGAGTTTAGCCATACAAGCTGTAAATACCCCTGAGATTCTTGGTGGCCACCTCAAAACCTGGTCTAAATAGATAGGTTATAATGCTACCATTGCAATAGTCATGTGTGGGTTAATGGTGTGCCTGTTAATTTAATTACGTTAATTAATCTGCTTTTGAAAATCATATATTTTTTCAGGTTTGTTTTGTTGAATAATTGCAATTTGTTTTAAGTTATGTCACTGTCTTTGTATTTTACAGGGTGGTACAAAAGTAAGTTTACACTCTCATGACATGTACCAAGTGTTTTGTTAATTAATGACTGTACAAATTACCCCTAAGTATAGATAGGTATTCAGTATTATATTGCACACAAGCCGAATATAGTAATATTTTTTATTTGTAATTGATAGTAACTGAATTATACTGTGTGGTATTAAACATATAATACGTGAAAGTGTGCTCTGACTTTTGCACCACTTTGTATACTGATATAGACATTTCTATTTTCTATCAATCGGACAGTGGTCTGAGTTCTCGACAGTGCTTCAGAATATATGACAAGAAAACTAAAATATACTCATTTTATATTAAAGGAGTGGTAATTCACAATGACGTGAAGAGCAGCATGCTAAGAAAAACCCACTTTTTATAGACAAAAAGTATTTAATATGGACGTTTCTTCAGCAGTACAGAGTTGAATGACAGGGGGAGGGAGGGACAAGGTGTGTTCTGATGACATACAGACCACACCTCACCTCACCTCACCCAACCGACCTGACCTGGCCATTCTTCAGGGACCCGACCCCATATCTGGGAGGGATTTGACCACTATAGTCTTTTCAAAATATACTGAGCGCTGAGGCGTTGGTTGTTGGGAGGTTTTTCCCTCCCGCAATGTTGCCAAATCAGACCAATACACTTCACTCACTCCCTCATATCAGCTATTTACTGATGCTAAATTAATCAAAATTAATACGTATAAATTTACTTCACTAGGTAGGTATATATGTAGGTATATGAAAGTATCATTTACTTCTCATATTAACAATGATAATATATATATGTATCACATCACTGGGCAGAATATTCTTCCAACGTTGTCAGTGCACCTAGACTCCTAGAGGGTGAGTGTACTCAGGTAAGTGTATAAGCTCCACCTGTCAACTCAGGTCACTACCGTCACTTTTAATCTGGCTACCAATCAAGATGGATCACACATCTGCTACTCGCTATCATGTTTTACATAGTCGAGAAAGAGAGAACTTATTTATAATGTAAATAAGTACTTTTTAGAAGAGAAGAGAAAGCAAATAGAGGACCTATCACTGCACCATCACGAGCAGTGGTGGTGAGGAAAAAAAGAGTCGAAACAAACGAAAAATTATGTTATATCCTCAGAAAAGTGTCGCATTTATAATACAACATAATGTGTCAACAGAAAAGGAAACATTTACTTTTATGTTTTGTTGTTAACGGCAAGCGATATATAGGCAACAGATGAGAGAGAGAGAGAGAGAGAGAACAGGCGGTGGGTTATAGTGAGGGCTGGCTGTCATTTTTAATGAGGATCTAATCCCATAATTGTCCAGACGAGATCTGGCAACGTAGCAGTCAGGTAAATCTCGGAAGTGGCCAACGCCTCAGCGCTCAGTATATTTAAAAAAGACTATAGTGCTCTCATTAATGGATCTAGTTTGAACATACCTTCATTTAAGTTAAAGTTTTTATAGTGCTGTATACATACTGATTCTAATATTCTACGTTTCTTGAAACTGTTGCACTTAATTATCATTTTACCAGAATTCCAATCAATACAGTGGTTGTTGTCATATGCATGGACAAAGTTAGCATTATTTGTGTTACAATTCGTCAGAAAATTGCAAAGACTGTGACTTAGTTTTTATAGGTGAAACTGGGAGATCTTTAGATGTTAGAATGAAAGAACATAAACGAGATATGACGAATTGTAACACAAATAATGGTCAAATCCCTCCCAGATGTGGGGTCGGGTCCCTGAAGAATGGCCAGGTCAGGTCGGTTGGGTGAGGTGAGGTGTGGTCTGTCTGTCATCAGAACACACCTTGTCCCTCCCTCCCCCTGTCAGCTACTTATTTTCCTTTCATGTTTCATTCAACTCTTTGTCTATAAAAAGTGGGTTTTTCTTAGCATACTCATTAAAATTAGTGGCCTGTGTCATACCCTGTCCAAATTACATGATAGGCATGAGTTGAAACAATGAAGAGGTACAGTATGTAGGTTGAGGTGGTGCTATGAGGTAAGGTGAGGTATGGTGAGAGTACAATGAGGTATGGTGTACAATGAGGGATGGTGAGGGGTTTAATAGGGTATGGTGAATGGGTACAATGAGATATGGTGAGGGGGGTACAATGAGGTATGGTGAGGGGGGTTACAATGAGGTATGATGAGGGGGGTACAATGAGATATGGTGAGGGGGGTTACAATGAGGTATGGTGAGGGGGTACAGTGAGGGGGTTATGAGATATGGTGAGTTATAGTCAGAATTAAGTGACAACCGTCTTTCTTTTTCAGTCGCATCATAGTCACAGAGAGCCACAATACAGTATTTCAGAAACAGTATTTGTATATCGCAAAGGAGAGAGCGAAGGATGGCAGGATAGGACAAGAGTAAATAAAAGAGGAGGAGAGACAGCAGGTAAGGGAGGGAAGGGGACAGCAGGACAGGGACGGAAATGACACGAATTGGGAAGGAGATAGAGACGGGCATAAAAACTTATTCCTGTTGCATGGAAGGGCTGGGATGGGGACAAAAACTTGGTGGAGTGAATGTAGGAAGGACAGGCCGGGCAGTTATAAGGGATGGGGTCATGGAGGTAGTATACTACCTCCATGGGTAGGGTTTGGGGTAAGGGAGGGAGGGAGGGGGGACAGGGTAACTGGGAGGAGGAGGAGGAGGATGCTAGGGAAGGCAGGTAAGGAGAACCCGAGGATGCTATAAGTATCAGTCGTGTTTCAGCCTTCACGGTGTAAACGGCCGGGGCATCTCTCTCCCTCACTACAGTGTATAGCCGCAGCACAAATTTTTCCGCGCGTTCGTGCCTCTCTAGCATCAACTGTCGCAACCGTATATCAGTCACCTCTAGTTACACTCAAGTCTTGCCAGTCTAAATACAAACAGCTGTTAATTTTCTGATCGATAGCAAACCATTTCGTGCTATTGTAATTCTTTCTTTCAGGTGTGGGGCCCCATTAAATCGTACATACATACCCTGGGGCTACATTCCTCTCGACTAGCCTACAGTCTGCATTGTTGCTTGTAGTGCGGACTTCCCAGTGTTGGTTGGCCTCTTATAGTTTAGAGCACGGTCGAGAGAATCTGGACCCTTGTTTAGATGTATTCTAGATCTTGGTTTAGAGTACAGTATGTATGTAAGTGAATGGATGGGACTGTGAATGTTAAGCTTAGGCAGGACTAATTTGGAGTGAGTTGATGACTGAGGAGATGAATCTATTGAGTGTTTCAGGATGTTGAGCAGAAGGGAGATGTGGTGGACAGCAAGACTCACATGAATGATAATACAAGGAGTGTGAGTGAGTGGCAATATGAGGAGTGTGAGTAAGTGGCAATAGACTGAGTGTGTGTGATAATAGAAGGAGTGTGATTGAGTGGCAATAAAAGGAGTGTGAGTAAGTGGCAATACAAGGAGTGTGAGTGAGTGGTAATACAAGGAGTGTGAATGAGTGGTAATACAAGGAGTGTGAGTAAGTGGCAATACAAGGAGTGTGAGTAAGTGGCAATAAAAGGAGTGTGAGTAAGTGGCAATACAAAAAGTGCTAGTGAGTGGCAATACAAGGAGTGTAAGTGGCAATACAAGGAGTGTGAGTAAGTGGCAATAAAAGGAGTGTGAGTGGCAGTAGGAGGAGTGTGAGTGAGTGGCAATACAAGGAGTGTGAGTGATCGAGTGGCAATAGAATACTATAGTATGAGTGAGTGAAGAAAATATAAGTGTATGAGTATAAAAGTTTTAAGTAAAGCTAAAGTATCGCTGATTTCGGGTGAGTTATTACACAGAAGAACGAAAGTTGTTACCTAAACTATAACACTGACCATCGCCTAGGCCACACGAGACAACTAATTACAAAATCACACACACAAGGGAGTAAATTAAAGACGGGAGCTATAGTTTCTGTGTCACTCCTTTATCCCTTGAAATTGAAGACGAGAGGTTCTGTGTCACTCCTTTATCCCGTGAAAGAAGGAAAGAGGTGTGTGTTATGATTAAAAAGAAATGTGTTTTTAGGTAAAGGAAGGCACGATTTTGTGATAAAAAGAAGCTAAGTTTGTTTGTGGAAAAAAAAAAAAAAGCAGTGTGATCAATATAAGCAAACACGTGAGACAAGACAACGAGAAGGCATCAGTGAGAAGGAAGGAGACGTGCATGATTATAACTAAAAGAAAAAACAAGACGTCTGTTGAATTACAAAAAGAAATATAATAATAATAATAATAATAATACCGTGTGAGAAATTTAGACGAATATACTGTGTTTTGACTGAGGAGAACGTAAAGTGATTGAGGTGATGGATGGGATGGAGAACGTGACGAGGGTGGTGGGAGAGCTTCTGTCCCTGGAACGCCTCGGTACCCTCTTCTACGTCGTCAGCCCCTCAGCCACCACCTTCAAGACTCTGGAGGAGGTGCCACACTACATCAATGAGGTGGGAAACTTGTATATAGGTGTGTGATGGTGGGATGAGGGTAGTGGTTGATTGGTTGGTTGGGTAAATGGTTAATAAGAGAGTGAGTGGTAGGATGTGGGTAGTGTTTGGTTGGTTGGTGGATGGGTGGGTGATTGTGTGGGAGTAGTTGGTAAGTAGGAAAGTGAGTGGTAGCGAGTGGTTGGTTGGTTGGTAGGTGGTGGTTAGTGGTAGCAGGGTGTATGATGGATGGTAGTTAATGCTTGGTGATTTTTTTAAATGTTCCGACACTGGACGACTTCCGAACTGGCACCCAGCCACAGAGGGAGGGAAGTGAGTGTAATTCCCAAATACTGCAGCTGTTATGATACACTCAAGGTCAGAAATTGTGATTCCTTGACACGATGAATCTCAACTAGCCGAGCATTAATTATTCAAACAAGTGTGTGTTGTAGTGAAAAACACCGTTATTCGAACCTTCAAAGCTCGGCTGTTTGAGATTCATCTTGCCTGGGGATCGGGACACAATTTCTGACCGCGAGTGTACAGTCATGGTCAACAGTCCTGCAACACCTCCAATTAGATGGCTTCGAAAAATGATACGAAACTATAGCTGTTGGTCACTGCAATATTGGTTCATAAGATTCACTCAAATGACTCACTTTTATTCACCAGGTTGCAGAACTTTTGACCATGACTGTTCCAGCGAGTGTGTTTTACGACGTTCGGTGGCCTTATAGTTAGTTAGTGCCTGAAACTCGATTTGGAAGAGTAAATTTTCTCAGCCCCTCACCTGAGAGGATTCAAGCTCCCGAAATTATATTAGTAGTAGATGCTTTATGGATGATGGATAGTGGTATGTGGGTATCAGACAGGTAGTGTGGGAGGTGGGCAATAATAGTAAGTGGTTGGTGGGTGACAGACAGGTAGTGTGGGAGGTGGGCAATAATAGTAAGTGGTTGGTGGGTGACAGACAGGTAGTGTGGGAGGTGGGCAATAATAGTAAGTGGTTGGTGGGTGACAGACAGCAGTGGTATGAACAGTATGTACAGCCGAGCTAGTAAATTCGCGACCACGTACTTAGATGTTCATGCCATTCGAGCTGGTAACATTTATTTGGGGAGGAATCAGAGTAGGTGGAACATAGTAGAGCGACATGATACAATCTTTCACCTACAATGACACCTTCCCCAGACAGTGTTATCAGCTCAGATGACATAAACATTTGGGGATGTGGTCGCGAATTTACGAGCTTGGCTGTACAGTAGGCAGCATAAATTCATGTCCATCCACCACGTACTTGATAAAGTTGCATTTTGAATAAGTTTCTATTTTAAAAAACATACGTAATTCACCACATAAAAACTTAGTATGTCTGTCATCTCTGCATTTACATAGTGTCACAACATCACTATAGCTTCATACATACGCTGTAGGAAATGAAGCCAACTTTTGCTACAGACTGTACTGTACGTAAGTGTGTGTAAATCAGAGAGTGTTTGAAAGCAATGTGTGTGTGAGAGAGAGAGAGAGAGAGAGAGAGATGAATGTGTCACCCTCTGTGGTAGACATATTTGACAAGCAATGGGTGAGACTTGTGAAGGTCACCTCTTTTCAGAATACAAAGGAATAAGAGAAGGAAGTGGAACCAAAGAGCAAATCTTCATCTGGCTTTATTTAGAACGTTTTTGATATTTAAATCCATCATCAGCTGCTGTGAAAGAACAACACAGTATAAGAAAACTTTACAAACATAAAAAAAGGATTTAACTGTTTGTGTGTGGGTGTACAGGAAGGGGACTGGGGAAAAATAAAGAACAAGAAAACAAAACAAAACAAATATATAGTAATCAACACAAGTTTAGAGTACTATTGATTACTATTTCTTTGGTTTGTTTTGTTTTCTTGTTCTTTATTTTTCCCCCAGTCCCCTTCCTATATGTACACCCACACATAAACAATTAAATCCTTTTTTATGTCATGTAAAGTTTTCTTATATTGTGTTGTTCTTTCACAGCAGCTGATGATGGATTTAAATATCAGAAACGTTCTAAATAAAGCAAGATGAAGTTCTCCTCTTTGGTCCTCTCCCTTCTCTTCATAATTAAGGAATAACATGAGAGATTAAGCATGAACATGAAATATAATATGAAAGATTAGGAATAATATGAGAGATTAGGCATGAATTATATCTTAGCGAGATGGGATTAGCAAAGGTGATGGTTTGGACTCGTAAAATGAGAATACAAGATGGGATACAAAATGGAATACAAGATGGGAATACAAGGTGGGATACAAAATGGGAATACAATGTGGAAATACAAGGTGGGAATACAATGTGGAAATACAAGGTGGGAATATAAGATGGGGATACAAAGTGGGGATACAAAGTGGGAATACAAAATGGGAATACAAGAGATTATGAATTGTATTGGTAGAGGGTGGGTCTGTGTTAACTGGAGGCTATACTCTTTCCTCAACCAACTATATACCACCTCTTCAGAAATAGACATACATACGTACAGTCGCGGCACATAATCCTTGATCAGGGTGTAAGGAGAAGTCTGGTCAAGGATTATGTGCCGCGACTGTACATGATTTTACATTGGGTGGTATGTACATTTCTTGGTAGCGAGCGTTTGGAGGAATCAGTAGCCTCCAATCCCCTCAAACCCAAATAGTTTTTCGGATTAGGACTCGGGTGTTACAGTACTCTCAGGCTCGCTATTACCGAGATCCTGATTATCTAAACCAAGATCTAGAATACCAGGTCTGCTCGTCAACTGTCACCCCACTGCGCATCTACGTCGATTGGCCCCCAAACTGAGGCTGCCCAAGTCTGTCAAATATGGGACGGGATAGTAGTCTCTATGATCGGGGTACATAGCGGCCCCTCGCATTTCAGTGACAAAAATGCCTTACTTTCTTGCCAAAATTCATGGTTTAGACTTTGTGTAGGTGAATCGTTTTTGTTTCTAAAATTTCTTCAAAAGCATAGGTATCGAAAGTTCTCAGTGGAAGTTTTCGAGAAATTAAAAATAGGACTAGAAATAGTGATGTGAAAACAGCATATATAAGGGAGAATTCCTTCCCTCTGCCCGCGTATAGAAAATGGAAGTATTTTAATCCTTACCTGACTCACCTTATCAAATCCTTTAAACACCCCCACCTCCAACAGACACACACACACACACACTCACACATTTTTACATGTGTTGATATTTCTCAGTAGGGACAGTATAGAAAAAATAGATGATCATTTACTTTTCATAATCTATTGTAGCTAATACAAACACCAAAATCTAATCAAATATAATTTCATGGGCCTTAACTAAGTAAAATAATGTATAATATTTAAGACTAAAATTAATACATAAATTAATACATAAAAACGACGGTGTCTGAATATGAACTATGTAACGTTCAACTCAAATCAAGTGTGTGTGTGTGTGTGTGTGTGTGTGTTGGAGGCGGAGGTGTGAAGTGATTTGATAAGGATTAAAATATTCTCATTTTCTATACGCAGCCAGAATGAAGGTTTTCTCCTGTATATATATGCTATTTTCACAGCACAATTTCTATGCTTATATGTCATTTCTGGAAAACTTCTACTGAGAACTTTCGATACCTATACATATGAAGAAATTTTAGAAACAAAAACGATTCGCCTACATTGAGTCTAAGCCCTGAATTTTGGCAAGAAAGTTAAGCATTTTTGCCACTGAAATGAGAGGTCGCTAATATTGACCCTAATGTACCCCCACCATAGAGACTACTATTCCGTCCCATATTTGGTAGACAGAGAGCGGCCTCAGTTTGGGGGCCAATCGACGTCACCAGCCAGGCCCGATGAGCGATGAGCAGACCTGGTATTCTAGATCTTGATCTAAACGACCCCCACTGACAGAGAACTCAAGCAGAAGAAATAGTACAAAGTTTGGTTGAAGCCAAGTGTGAGTCGACCAATTCCAACAACAATAAGCTAACTAACTACTGGGATGATCACCAGTTGGAATAAATTTCGTGATTTTTTTTTTTTTTCTTCGTGGTATTCCAATTCCACTTCTACTGTAAATGCCACTTCTTGCAGGATATTGAAATTTGTTCGTGGATCTAAATGAGTGTTGCTAATTCCATAGAGTTTACTGTTGCAATTGAATAGGCAGTACAGTATTAGACTCAGACTCACGTGTTGCATTGTTGAGTGTTATAATACAGTGTTGCATGATGTTGGGTTGTGGTGTTATGATTATACGGTGTTGAGTTGTGGTGGTGTTGCAGTGTTGAGTTCAGTGTTGTATGGTGTTGATTACATACAAAAATGATGTAATGATAAAGTACACAGTGTTGGTTGGTGATGTTGCATGCATGGGGTTAAAATAGTACAGTCAAAATCATTATATTGCAATGTTGAGGTGGAAGTTTTGTGTTGGTAAATCTGGAACAACTGAATCCTCCAAACTATTCCAAGCAACAGAACACTATTATTTTTGCTCTTCTGCAGCAGGTCCTGTTTCCTAGCATATACTTTGGAGGAATCAAGGCACTCCAATGTACCAAAAAAGAATTATATACCACCTTAATTAAGCCAGGGAGTGATATAATTATGAAGGAATTATACAATTAAGCTACAACCTATTAATGTGTACTACTACTACGTGTATTTGTTTGTTTTATTTGGTTTATAACTACGTGTATTATTATGGTGTTGTTGCAGGCCATCCCGTGGTTCATGATGTCGGTGGTGATCGAACACTTCCTGGGTCTACTCATTCTGGGACGAAAACCTGGCCGCCTCGCAGACAACCTCACCTCAGTCGGTCACGCCACTATCTATCAGAGCTTCAAGTGAGTTATATATATTTGTCTTTGTGTCTATATATGTGTGTCTGTTCAAGTCTGTTATCTCTCTATCTGTGTGTATCTGTCTGTTTGTTTATCTATCTATGTGTATCTGTCTGTTTATCTATCTATTTGTCTGTAATTTTAATGGTTAAGTTGTAATGTATAAGTAATGTATAAGTATAAGTGATGCTCTCGATGTGTTTACAGACACGTTGTATGTATAAGTTGCGCCGCTAATAATATAAATATATATGTACAGTCACGAGCACTAATAAGTAATACAGCTTTGGTTGAAGCTTCGAACAGTCCAAAAAATTCATTCACCAACAAACTAATTCCAATGGAGATAATTATTACTGTGCATTTACTTACTGTCTCTAGGTATTCGAAGCACACCTGGATACTTATTAGTGCTCGTGCCTGTACTTCCAATAAACACACGATCCCTTTTGCGTCAGGCTATCGGTAAACGAGTGTGTGACAATAAAACTAATTACATAGCTACTCCTAGTAAACCTTCGATTCCTGTTGCGTCAGAGTATCTATCTGTAAACGAGTGTGTGACAATAAACCTAATTATATATTATACTCCTAGAAAACTTGCTGTCTCATTTGTGTCCGAGTAGGGGTGTGTGTGTGTGTGTGTGTGTGTTGTATGACCGACTGGTGTGTGTGTGTGTGTGTTGTATGACCGACTGGTGTGTGTGTGTGTGTGTTGTATGACCGACTGGTGTGTGTGTGTGTTGTATGACCGACTGGTGTGTGTGTGTTGTATGACCGACTGGTGTGTGTGTTGTATGACCGATTGGTTTGTGTGTGTTGTATGACCGATTGGTTTGTGTG
>JAWQEG010008942.1:0-13572 GCA_033782935.1 Petrolisthes cinctipes
CTCCACATACACCTCAGGATAAATACTGATGTACATGGAAAGTTTAGATGAGCAAAGTTCTTCTGGTACTTTTGGCCTGCAGCGAGGCAACACCAACATATCATTATCATTATGAATAACACGTAATTCTCCTCCTATTTTTCTTTTCTCTACTTGGTGTTGATAATTAATTCTGAATATATTATCAATTCAAATTACACACACACACACACACATATATACATACATATATATATATATATATATATATATATATATATATATATATATATATATATATATATATATATATATATATATATATATATAGAGAGAGAGAGAGAGAGAGAGAGAGAGATGTAGGTATATTAATTCACAAATTATGTATACCGTGCTTTACCATATACTATATGGGAAAAGTTTGGAAATATCAAAATTGTGTAAAATATACTGTACACCCTACACGCTGCAAGATAAGTGCAAAATTGAGTTAATGCAATCATAAACCCTGGAATCTATGAAAGGACTCCATTTAAAATATAACGAAATAAAGTGAGAACAAACACTGAAGGCCAATGCTAAAATAAATAATATGCTCTAACTTACAAACCTCTATGTATATAAACGAAATATAAGGAGAACCAGACACACCAAAAAAAAAAAAAAATCCTAGAACAAAATAATGGAATATAGTTTTGAAAGGTTGAATTTGTTGTGCGTACTTGGCATGAACACTATGGAGAGAGCATGCCGAGTTTCACAACGCTGCTCTAACAGGTTGAGTTGATCACTACACGCATCACTAGAGCCTCGAGGTGAACCCAAAGTGGAAACTAGTAGACTGTAAAACGGGACCTTTTCTGGCCTCATATCCCTTTGAGTCCTGGGGAGCAATAGAAAAAAAAAAAAGGAAAAGAAATGACTGGAGAGGAAAGTTGGATAATATTTCAGTGTGTTTTTTTTTTTTTTTTTTTTTTGTATTATGTCCTTGAAAATGAGCTACGCTAAGCACTTCAGTGATGGGCCAATTAATTAAGTGTGTGTGTGTGTGTGTGTGTGTGTGTGTGTGTGTACAGCCTGTATAGTTCATTAAACTCTTACCGTGAACCGAATTTTACAAGGGACCTGAAGAGGGAAGCAGAAGAAAAAAATTATGGAACATATGAGAGGAATTGGGAAGATGAACAGATGAGAGGGATTGGGAAGAGGTACATATGAGAGGGGTTGGGAAGAGGTACATATGAGAGGGGTTGGAAAGAGGGAGAGATAAGAGGAAAGGATGAGAGGGGTTGGGAGGAGGAAAGGATGAGAGGGACTGAGAAAAGGAAAGGATGAGAGGGACTGAGGAAAGGATGAGAGGGACTGAGAAAAGGAAAGGATGAGAGGGGCTGGTAAGAGGAAAGAATGAGATGGGCTAGAAAGAGGAAAGGATGAGAGGGGTTTGGAAGAGGAAAGAATGAGAGGGACTGGGAAAAGGAAAGGATGAGAGGGACTGAGGAAAGGATGAGAGGGGTTTGGAAGAGGAAAGAATGAGAGGGGCTGAGAAAAGGAAAGAATGAGAGGGACTGGGAAGATGAAAGGATGAGAGGGACTGAGAAAAGGAAAGGATGAGAGGGACTGAGGAAAGGATGAGAGGGACTGAGAAAAGGAAAGGATGAGAGGGGCTGGGAAGAGGAAAGAATGAGAGGGACTGAGAAAAGGAAAGGGTGAGAGGGGTTTGGAAGAGGAAAGAATGAGAGGGGCTGAGAAGAGGAAAGAATGAGATGGGCTAGAAAGAGGAAAGGATGAGAGGGACTGGGAAGAGGAAAGGATGAGAGGGACTGAGAAAAGGAAAGAATGAGAGGGACTGAGAAAAGGAAAGGATGAGAGGGATTTGGAAGAGGAAAGGATGAGAGGGGTTGGGAAGATGATAGAATGAGAGGGACTGGGAAAAGGAAAGAATGAGAGGGACTGGGAAGATGAAAGGATGAGAGGGGCTGGGAAAAAGGGAAAGATGAGAGATTGGATGGCTCTTCTGTTAGAATTTGAAGGCTCTCGATATAAAACCTACTAGTTGGTTTGTGAGTTGTTCATGTTGTTGGGTAGAGAGGAGACTTGGTTTTTAGGATGCTTGTCACAGTGATTCCCGAGATCTTTTACCTTTTCCACACTCGTCAGTTGCACGCTTTTCATCTGATAAATTTATTTTTTTTATTGCTGTTTCCTACCTTTAAGGGGGAAGTTTTGTGTTGAAAAATCTGGAGCAACTGAATCCTCCAAACTATTCGAACAACAGAACACTATCTCACTGAGGGCACTGTGGGAAAGCCCGGTTCAAGCCATAGCCTTCCTCAAGAGCTCGGGGCTGTTCGGCCAGACAGCTTGAGGAACTTCAACAACAACAACAACAGAACACTATTATTTTTGCTCCTCTGGTCCTGTTTCCTGGCATATTTTGGAGGAAACAAGGCACTCCAATGTACCAAAAAAGAATTACCACCTTAATACTTTGCATTTATCTGTACTGAAATAATACTCATCAGGAGAAGGAGAAGGGGGTGAGATGAATGAATGAGAGGAGTCGAGATGAGACGGTAGGAGGGAAGAGGTGAAGAAGCAGGGCCAGGGAAGGGAGGAAAGAGTGGGTAAGAAAGAGAAAAGGCAGAAAAGAGGAAGGATGGGGAGAAAAGATAGAAGGGGGAAGCGAGAAGTGGAAGTGGTAGGGGAGGTTTTTTCGTGAAGAAGAAGGAAAGCTAAGGCTTGATAAGGAAGACATAAAGAAATTGTGTGGGTAATTGAGAAAATAAGATGGGTTAAGAAAGAAAATAGAGTAAAGAAGAGGAGGTAAAGAAAGGAATGGAGAGGAAATGGAAAGGAAGGGCAGAGATAAAAAGGAGACAAACGATAGGAGAAAAACGAGAAAAGGGAGGATTGAATGGAAAGGAAAAAGATTTTAGAAGCGAGATGAAGGAAAAAATGAAAGAACGCCAAGATGAAAGGAGACGAGTTAGGAAAGAAAGGGAAAAAGTGAAGGAATGGGAAAAGATAGAATAGAGATGAAAAAGTGAAAGGGATGAGACAGCAAGAGAGGAAACGAAAGAAGAAAGGAGAAGAGTTGATGACTGAAAAGAGATAACTTAAGAAAAAATATAAGAGCAAGGACATGGCACAGGGATCAAAGAGAGAATAGATATGGAGGCCGATAGAAGTTAGAGAATAGACAAGATAAAATTGGAAAGGATATATTTATATATATATATATATATATATATATATATATATATATATATATATATATATATATATATATATATATATATATATATATATATATATATATATATATATATATATATATACATATATATATCATGGGCAGTGTATATATTGACCTACTCTGTCTGTCTGTGTCATTCTCTGAAGAAGACCCTGTGAGGTCGAAACGTAAGAATAAAGTCTTCCTCCTGCCACCGTGTTTATCCTCCACCAACCTAACCATTTGTCTTGGTACTCATCAATATATATATATTGATGAAGCAGTTTCCACCAGACTAGGAATAAGGGTCAGGTGAGGTGAGGTGAGATGGGTATCAGACCCTTTGTCCAAGTGTAGCTCCTCCCATTTTCCCACTGTATATATATACTCCATCACATGTCTCTGTATCATTCTGTCTGAAGATGTAATATACGAAAGTACTTACTGTTCTGCCTTTGTTTTCTCCTGTGGTTACTCTGCAATTATATCTCACGGTGAAGTGAGCTTTCTGCATATATATATATATATATATATATATATATATATATATATATATATATATATATATATATATATATATATATATATATATATATATATATATATATATATATATATATATATATATATATATATATAGATAGATAGATAGAGAGAGAGAGAGAGAGAGAGAATGGAAGGAAGAGGAGTGGAAGAGAAGTGAGAGTAAGCTCCTGTGGGTCAACACACAACTTGCTGGTAGTTGTAAATACGAGGGAGAGCAGCGTCAGGGGAGAGGGGAAGCGAGTGGAGGGTTTGTGGAAAGGTTGGGGAGGAAGAAAACATGGGGAAGGGTGTGGGGCAAGAATCAATTGTCAAAGAGAGGGAGGAACCCCTGGGGTCTAGAGGTAGTGGAGGAAGGGGACGTGGAGTTGAAAGAAGAAGTGGTGGTCGAGATGACAAAGGAGGATTGGGAAGGGGACGTAGAAATGAAAGAAGAACAGGACTGACCTGGTCACGATGATATAAAACAAGAGAAAGCGGATTGGGACCTACAGAAGGTGGGAGAATGGAAAGGGTCTGTAAAAAAGTAATACAGATGGGAAGACAGATAGGACTACCATGGGGTACAGATTTCTTGGTCCTTGCAAGGCTTCTTTTCTGTGACTGACATCCAGCTGCAAGGAGAGGGATGTCAGAGTATATCCTGAATACTGCAATTGTGAATTTACCAGCGAAGGTGTGTGTGTGTGTGTGGCATCTGGTGGACTTTTGATTGGGAACTAAATCTCTCTTTGATGGAATAAATTTTCTCAGCCTCTCCACAAAGTCGATTCGAACCGCCGACCAACATAATACTGGGTCAGTGACCTAACCACGTGGCCACCTCCACATTGACCTAGTATGAGGAGAAGGACAGTAGAGAAAGAGATAAAAGATAACGAGGGGAAAGAAGATGGGAATTTAGAGAGAGAGTATATTATATGAAACTATAGCTGGCGACATTAACGAGTGGTAATCATTTTGTAAATGGTACGTTAGTTACCTACAACCACCTCCAAGGAAAGGAAAACTATATTTATGTGAGGGAGAGGAAATGCTATATTTAGATGTGAGGGAGAGAGAAGAAGCCAGGACTGGGGTGTATCAGGGTGAAGGAAACACTACAACAATAATGGCCCAGCAATTCTAAGTTTCTCTCCTCCTGTCTCCACCAATCAACTTTTCTCCACCAAGTTTTTTCCACGTGCAATAACTCAGAACTTCCCACCGTCATACAGTCTCACTATGATTAATATTCCAACTTTCCTCTCTTCCAATACTAATTATCAACTTTCATATTCCGTCACCAGTCACCATCAACTTTCCTCTCCTACCAATACCATGTAGTCACCAACTTTGCTCTATCACCACCAGGGAAATACAGAGAGAGAGTCGTGGACAATAGAAACAGTGTGTGGGCGAGGCGAGACGAGGAAGCAGCAACAAAACCAATTGAGTGGACAAGGTAACGTGGGCGAACAACAACAACGACAACAACAACAACAACACAATCATAACAAGTGCAAGATAGTGAGAAAAACAACAATAACAGTGTGCCCCTTAATATAAGATTAGACCGTAAGTGAAATCCTCAGAAATGAAACCAGTGCAACAATAAAACGACACTCTGAGAAATAAATAAGTCGAAATAAAGTGAAAGGAAAACTTGCAATTGTCGAAAGCACGATATTATCAGAACCGTAAATACCAGGCATGAACAAGGCTATTAATATCATGCTCTTTATCCACCGTATGAAATAAAAAAAGCCACTAATTGTTATCAAAATAATTAGCACCTGAGTTAACAGAATAAACAAATTTGACATAAGCCACTAAGGTAACGACGACAACAACAACAACAACAACAACAACAACAACAACAACAACCCAGACAGAACAGAGACCCATTACGATGAACAGCACAATAACAGCAAGACACAGACAGCAAAAATGATGAACAGCTGAATAACGACGAACAACTGACAATATAGAAAACAATACACCCTGTGGGAAAGAATAACAAGAACATAACACTATCACAACAAAACACTATTACAGCAGAACATTAACACGAACAGAACACTGTCACAACAGAACACTATTATAAAGAAGAGAACACTATTACAGCAGAACATTAACACGAACAGAACACTATCACAACAGAACACTATTATAACGAAGAGAACACTATCACAGCAGAACACTAATGAGAGCAGAACACTATAACACGAACTGAAAATTAACACGAACAGAACAAATACAGAAGTATATGCCCTAACACAACAATAATAACATAAGGAAACAGAACAGGAAGATACTGAAAACAATAGAGTGGTGTGTGTGTGTGTGTGTGTGTGTGTGTGTGTGTGTGTGTGTGTGTGTGTGTGTGTGAGTGTAAGTTTAGCTGAGTGTGTAAGTACAAGATAATAGAGAGAGAGAGTGAATATCTGAGGAAGTGATAGAGTCCGTGATTGAATAAGTGACAGCATGAGTGAGTAAGTGACTGATGGAGTGAGTGTGTGTGTGTGTGTGTGTGTAGATAAGGAAGGAAGGGAGGAAGGGAGAGAGGGAGGGAGAGACAGAGAGGAAGCGCTGGTACCGTACCCAATATTCAATCACGCTCTGACATAACACAGACACCCACCGGCACACAGTAACCAATAACCCTGGCTACATCAACCCCAAGACCCGACTGGTGTGTGTGTGTGTGTGTGTGTTTGTGTGTGTGTGTGTGTGTGTTTGTTTGTGTGTGTGTGTGTGTGTGTGTGTGTGTGTGTGTGTGTGTGTGTGTGTGTGTGTGTGTGTGTGTGTGTGATATCAATATTTAGTTTGATAATATTGTCTATTTAATTAAAGTTATTAATTTTATAGGAAGTAAATACAGCGTTCGAGTGAATCATAAAGCGACGAATTCATATCCCTACAGTATATAGAAAATGCAAATGTGACTTTTATGATACAAGGAGAAAACATGCATATAGATAGAATATTATTAACAACATCACTGCAATAAGTAAATAGAAAAATATACCTGGCAGTGAAGCCTTTCCTCTCCCAGTCCAGAGAAGGAACAGGATTATACCAATCGACCACCACCAATGAAGTGATATATCCAGTAAAGGGACAACCTAACGTACTCAATGAACCTTTTCAGTGACTCTACAATCTAACGTAACCCGTAACGCGGCAGTCCACCGGAATTTATGAATCAAGAAAAAATTGTGTGGTTTTTTCACTATATTTGCAAAACCGCTGAGATACTGGAGCAGTACCAAGGTCAGTGTCGAATCGCAACTGAACCAAAGTCACTGAGTGTAATGAAATATATATCTGGATGTGAGACAAGCAGCAGGTCAGTTGAGGAGGAACATTGAGGTGTTGGCTGAGGCTGGAAAGAGAGAGACTTGAACCCTAAATGATACCACCAGCCAGCATGAACCTCACCCGTGTCCTTCCCAAGGGCCCCTCCCTCATCGCCACTAACCTCTGCAGTTTCCAGAACGTCAGTGGCAACATTATCCTGGTGTCGTGCAAAGAGAGTCGTCCCACGGGGGCCATCTTGGTGGGCAGGGGTAGTGATGGGGAAGGTGGTAATATTAACGGTGATGGTATTGGGAGCGTAGGTACAGATGACAACCCCTCATCCTACGACTACGCAGCCTACGATTACCAACACTACGGGAACTTCACGGACGAACAATGGGGCATCGTCCGTCAGCTCAACTTATACTACGTTCCCTTGTTGATCGTAGTGGGGTTCGTGGGTAACCTGTTGTCGTGTGTGGTCTTCCTCAACACCAGACTACGCATGAGGTCTTCTAGTTACTACCTGGCAGCGTTGGCCATCGCTGACGTCACCTACCTATCCATACTGTTCCTGGTGTGGCTCGACCTGCTTGGCTTCAACACCTTCAATGTCAACGTTATGTGTCAGGTAAGTACTGTGTGTTATATTGTATGTATGTATGTAATGATGTACTGTATGTATGTGTGTGTATGTATGTAATGTGTACCACACTAGAGAAAATTTTATATAATTTTATACGAATGTAGTTACTGTCAGTCCCATGAACTTCCATCAACTCAGGTACTTGATTTAAACAACGTTGTAAGTTCATTAAAAAAATAGTTTAACCGTATTCATTTCATATCGCCTAATATTCATGATGTCTGAGTGAACACTGACTCCGATTAAAATGTCAGCAAACCATTTGGCTTACACCTAAAGCATGCAAGTCAAAGCGAATTCCTGCTGTTAGCTCTACCGCTGTCAGACTCAGTGACAGAAGTTCAGAGAGTAGATAACTCTTACGTATCTGTAGGTATCAAGACAACACTGTTGCTGTGTGTTCTGCATGTTGGTTATGTGCGTGTTTCATGTGTTTTGTACAGTGTTTTGAGTGCAATGCTGATATGTGTTGTGCGTTTGGGTTATAGTATTGATGTGTGTTGCGTGTTTCGATGTGGACTGCATTGATGGGTAGTATATGGTGTTTGTAATGCTGTGTTGTGGTATGTGTTTGTGGAATATGTTTCACCATAGTGCAATATTGTTTTGATGTGAGAGTGGCCCAATATTTTTTGGTGAGAGTGTACACTAAGTAAATATTAATCTGACCTTGGCGACAGCACAAATTTACGTCATGTTTACTATCTTGTTATCTAGTTTAGTGAATCACAAAAAAACATATTTAAAGTGGAGACTTATCTCAATCTCTCAGGGTCAACTCAATTCGTCTAGTGCTGTTGTGTGTTATATTGAATTGCAGTGTTGGTGTGTAATGTGGGTTAGTTTTGGAGTGTGGTTGTTTTGTGTTTAGTGCGTAGTCTTGTAAGTGTGGTCTGTGTGGTCTTAGACGTGAAGTAAGTTTGGTCTGTGGTCTGTGTGGTCTGAGATGGGAAGTAAGTGTGGTCTGTGTGGTCTGAGATGGGAAGTAAGTGTGGTCTGTGTGGTCTTAGACGGGAAGTAAGTTTGGTCTGTGTGGTCTGAGATGGGAAGTAAGTGTGGTCTGTGGTCTGTGTGGTCTGAGATGGGAAGTAAGTGTGGTCTGTGTGGTCTTAGACGGGAAGTAAGTTTGGTCTGTGTGGTCTGAGATGGGAAGTAAGTGTGGTCTGTGGTCTGTGTGGTCTGAGATGGGAAGTAAGTGTGGTCTGTGTGGTCTTAGACGTGAAGTAAGTTTGGTCTGTGTGGTCTGAGATGGGAAGTAAGTGTGGTCTGTGGTCTGTGTGGTCTGAGATGGGAAGTAAGTGTGGTCTGTGTGGTCTGAGATGGGAAGTAAGTGTGGTCTGTGGTCTGTGTGGTCTGAGATGGGAAGTAAGTGTGGTCTGTGTGGTCTTAGACGTGAAGTAAGTTTGGTCTGTGTGGTCTGAGATGGGAAGTAAGTTTGGTCTGTGTGGTCTGAGATGGGAAGTAAGTGTGGTCTGTGTGGTCTGAGATGGGAAGTAGTTTATGATGTTCGCTGTAGTAGTAGTAGTGTTGTGTGCGTGTGAGTTTGGTGTTGTGGTGTTTTACATTTTTTTTCATTGCGTGCGTTCATGTAGAGATATGTATGCATATTTGGGTGCGTGTTTGTGTGGGCAAATGTGACTGAGCGTTCGTGTTAATGTGTGTGTGTGTGTGTGTGTGTGTGTGTGTGTGTGTGTGTGTGTGTGTGTGTGTGCGTGTGTGTGTGTGTGTGTGTGTGTGTGTGTGTGTGTGTGTGTGTGTGTGTGTGTGTGTGTGTGTGTTTAAGTTTTCCATAAACAGTTAAATTTTTGCAAAGTTTGGTCGTCATTATGAACGTAGTTGGAATGTACGATGCTTTGAATAAGTGAGGAAGCAATAAACAAGAGTGCCACCACTTTCTCTCGCAAACACACACACACACACCTTTATTTTAGGTACGATTTGGTGTGTGTGCGTGAGTGTGTTTTAGGTACGATTTCGTGTGTGTGTTTGTTTTAGGTACGTTTTCGTGTGTATGTGTGTGTGTGTGTGTGTGTTTTAACTACGATTTCGTGTGTGTGTGTGTATGTGTGTGTGTGCATAGGGGAGGACGAACAAGCAGCAGCATCCAAGTCCTGTCAGCGAAGGGAAACAAGTCTGGGGGAAGTTTGGGTACAGAAAAGACTAACACGGTTATCTCCAACAAAACTGTACAGGAACTCCACTCCGTTCTCAAACTCCAGTCACTTGTCCCCCCCAAGTTACCGCCTGAAGGGTTTCATTTCCAAAGGGTGCAGGAGTTGGAGGGAGGGTTTATTCATTCCTTCAAGCTACACAACAACAACAACAACACAAACTCTCTCTACTCTCATACTGAAGACAGACAGTGATCTACATATTTCCTGACATAAGTTTGGAGGCATCATTAGCATTCCAATTCACCCCGAACATGTTAATTATGACCCTTTTAAATATTTTGTCACGTCTGGTTTCGGTACACCAAGATTATGGATTGAATTAGGCTATACCTCGTTCGTTAACTGAATTACGTCATACTGTATTTTCTTTGCGTATAATTTCGTTATATCTGTTACATCTAATAAGGCAGCATCTTTCGTCTATTTTCATGCAGTATTACTAAAACTAGTATGGTCGCGTTAAGTTAGTATTCGACATTGGAGGGCCTTGATTCCTCCAAAGTATGCTAGGAAACAGGACCAGAAATGCAAAAATAATGGTGTTCTGTTGCTTGGAATAGTTTGGAGGATTCAGTTGCTCCAGATTTACCAAGACAAAACCTCCCCCTTGGTATGAACACAAGGTAAATAATCCTTGTGTTCATACCAACCCGTGAAAAGTATATGAATGAAGGACTATTTATGGCCTCATGATCTGTGCCTTGTCCGAGTATCAAAGCGTCATCTGTCCTACATTCAACATTATAATGAGAGTCTAATTTATACTGTATGGTGAGCAAAATAATTATAGGAGCCAAATGTTTAGGGACCAGACCAGTGAACACAACTGTTTTTACTCGTATTCATGATATATATTTCATTACCTTACCTTCAACATTTTTTCATAGACTGGATGTTAATTAATCAACCTTATATACACATTTCACTTAATTTAATTAATAAAATATACACGGATAGAATAAATACTTTACAATTTCGAAATTCATTTTGAAAAGCACGTTGGAACATTAATTTCCGCTCTCTTTTCAAACTGATGTTTTATAAAGTTTTTGTTCATACAGTAGTGCGAATTAATTAACACTCATAAGTCCTGTCAGATATGAATATTAATGTTCGTGAACTGTACAGTGGTGGTGGTTAAGAGTTTTTACATTTCATAAAGATAGTCTAACCCAGTGGTTCTCAACCTGGGTGCCATGGACCCCAAGGGGTCCATGGCAAGAATTTAGGGGGGGAATGGCGGGCTGTCACAAATTATACAATTCTTGCCATAGACAAAAAAAAAAAAAAAAAACTTGCATCACTCTGTCCTGGCAGAAGACTTAAATAAAGCAAGTGTGCTCTTCATCAACATTTTGTTTTTATTTTATTTAAACATTTTTTTTTTTGGCGGGGTGGGATTTGGGAAAATATGCAGGGGAGCCACATGAATGTTGAGAATTCATGAAGGGGGGAATGGACTGAAAAAGGTTGAGAACCACTGGTCTAACCGAAGGAATGAATCTTAGAACTGCTTGAGTCTTGATGCTTACCTGTCTTATCTTTTTAGGATTTTGTAAACATTTGACACGTTGAGTAGAAATTATTGACCCCAAGACGAAGGGGAACAACAAACATAAACACATTTCGTAAACCCCATTGAAGATGAATAATGCGAACAACTCAGATAATTATAACGTTGAGAATTAATACCAAACCCTCACCAGAAACAATTCCCAACCGCAACTTGGTAAGACGCGAAAAGAAACAAACAACTCTGACATTTATCCAGGAAAAGTGAGTTTTACATTTCACTCTTGATATTCCGAGAAACGAGTCAGTCATAGTGTTCACTTGGACTTTCATTAACTAGAACTATGCATCAAAGGTTATTGTTGCAGTAGAAGAACTTCCTAGAATTACCACACACATGCTGAACCCTTCCTTCTATTTTTATCCACATGTTTATAATTGCCTATCTACATGTTTATAATTGCCTATCCACATGTTTATTAAATTGCCTCTCCATCTGTTTGTGGTGTGTTTATCTATCTGCCCATCTGTCTACTTTCTTGCCTGCCTACCTGCTAGCCAATATTATACCTGTTTGCTTGTATATCTACCTCTCTGTCTGCATGTCATTCTACCTGTTGGCAAGTCTCTCTATCTACTTGCTTCACTGTACACCATCTTTCCTGCTTCCCACCAGCCTACCTGCCTCTCTGCCTGCCTCACTATCTACCATTCGGTCTCCCTGTTAAACTTTCTCCCAATCAGTGTGTCCCTACACCCATCATATACCACCAAATAACCCCACCATCATTTACCCCTCAATCATACAAACCCAACCTACTTCATACTAACCCAACAACCTCTACACATACTAAATAACACAACATACACAACCCAACTACCCCCAAACATACCATACAAAAATCACAAACTACAAAACAAACAACAACAACAACAACAACAAAAACAACAACAACAACAACACAACAACAACAACAACAACTATATATATATATATATAATATATATATATATATATATATATATATATATATATATATATATATATATATAAATCAACACCCCATACCCTCTAAATCTACTCAACAACACCCTCCCCATACACACAACCTCCCCACCTACCCCCATATACCATACAACCCTCCCTCAATATAAACCATCCAACCCCCCCCCCCCACCAAACCCCAACCAACCACAACACACACCTCTCCCCTCAAACCACTCAACAATCCATATTCACAACCACATCACAATCCTAAAAAAAACACCAATCCCTAACCCATCCTCCACTATCTACCCCTTCCTACTCATCCCTACTTCCACCCCATAAACATCACAACCCCAACATCCCCCCCACCCTACAACATCACCTCAACCCCCACATACCCCAATCACTCATATCCCCTACACCCCCACCTTTAATCCCCCCACCAACAACACTCTCATCACCACAACTTCCTTATCAAACCCTCCCCAATCAACAATATCTACTAATAACACCATAAATCCCTATCCAATAAACCCCTTCAAATCCATAACATACATACATCACATATACCCTACCCACACAACACACCCAACCCACACCCCCCCACCATATCAACAACACCATTCATCACCACTATACCCCAACCATCTTAACACAATTACCCTATATACATACACCCCCCACCAAACAAATAAACCCAACAACACAACCCCAACTACACAACATATAAACCCCCACCCACCACCAAACCATACATAACCTACCAATAACCTCCCCAATCTCTAACAAATCCTACCCACACCCACAATCCCTCCCCCCCAAACACAATCCTTCTCACAAAAACTACTTCACTACTATCTCCTCACCCCCCTACACAATCCCTCACACTTTACAACTTCTACCCTTACCATCCCCACAACCCCATATATACCACCACCCACTATCCCCCCCCTAATATAATCCACAACCTACTTCCCTATCCACCATACACTACCCACCCCCCCCCACCAACATCCTACCTCACTATCCCTCAATACTATACACTCACCTCCATCTAACCTCTAAATCTCCCTCCCCCACCCTACTCTTTTATTCAACATATCCTCTTTCCACTACCTCCAATCCTCAATCTCAAAAACTCCTAATAATAATATTTCATATAAATATCCACACCAACACACAACAAACCAAATAAACTACTCAAACACAACCC
>JAWQEG010008943.1:5000-18560 GCA_033782935.1 Petrolisthes cinctipes
AGAGAGAGAGAGAGAGAGAGAGAGAGAGAGAGAGAGAGAGAGAGAGAGAGGGCAAGATAGAGGAGAAAAAGAAGAGAGGAAAAGATGGAAGAAGAAGGAGGAGGAGGAACAAGAAGAAGGTGAACGAGGTGACACACGAGGCAGGAATACAGAAGGGATCAGTCAGTCCAGTGTTTTACGTGAGGAAGGAAGGAAGGAAGGTGAAGGTCAAGGTGAGAAAAGGAAGGGGAGGTGAGGGAGATAAGACCCCCCCATCAACAAGCCTCAGAGCCTGATATAAGAGACAAGCAACAAGGCAATAATAGAAGGGGGAAAGATTATGTGAAGGTGAACTAAGACACATATAAGATAGAGAGAGACCAATGAAGGATGTATGGAAAAGGAAAAAATGAAAAGGCTGGATGTTTACAGTAATAAAATGAAGATCTTTAATGAAGTATAAAAATTAAATATCCATAATGAAGTATAATAATTAAATATCTACCATAATGGATAAATGGAAGTTAAAATAGAGGAATATCGAAAAGAAGGAACGGGTAGAAATACAATTAGAATAAAGAGGAAGATACTGTAGTGTAGGTAGAGGTAGAGTGAAGATAGGAAATGAATAAATAGAGATAGAATGACAACCTGAAAAGAGTTAGACAGAGGTAGAATGTCAAGCAGGCAGGCAGGAAGGGGAAGGAAGCTAGACATGAAGGAGGAGGTAGAAGGGGGAAAGGAGTGGTGTAAACAGGAAGAGGGGTAGATGTAGGGTAGGGGTGAGGGATAAGGTTAACAAATATAGGCGAGTCAGGTCGAGGGGTGGGTGGGTGGGTGGGGTCGAGGGGCGGGGGGGGCGGATGTTGAGGCAGGCAGGGGGACAAGGAAGGAGGAGAGAATACGAGGAGAAGTGAATAGAGGAAAATTGAGAAGGGTTGGAGAATAGAGTTGATGGAAGTGAATGAGGGGAAGGAGAGTGACAAGAAGATAAAGAAAGAGAGGAAGGAGGGACATGAGAAGGAGGGAGAAAGATGATGTAAAAAGAAGAGAAGCAATGTGTAGGAAGATGGGGAATGGGAGAATAGTAAAAAGAGGAGGGATAACGAGAAGGCACAAGAAAGAGAGGGAATGATGTGAGAAGAGGGAGGGAGTTGGAGAAAAAAAAATGGAAAGAGAGAGAGAGAAAAGTTGATGAAGTTTGAAAGGGAGAATAAGAGAAAATGAGGGAAGGAGGGAAGGAGAGAGGAAAAAAAAGGAAGGGGGGAAGGGCGTGCAGGAAGTGGGCGTGTGGGTGGGGGTGAGGGTGGGGGGGGGGAGCCAGAGGTGTGAAAGAGGAACCTGATACTACAACAGTTTTTTTTTTTTTTTTTTTTTTTTTAAGGGGGTTGGTTCCTCTGTTGTCGTGGGGGGTGGAAACAACTGGAGGGCTGCTGATTCCTCCAAAATGTACCAAGGAAACAGATTGCTTGATTATACGAGTAGTAGATCTGTTTTGTAGTATAACATGGAGGAATTAGTAACCTCCAATACCCAACCCTTCAACCCTTACAAACATTCCACTAAAACAACATAAATTTACACATCAAAACTACAAATGCATCAACAATATAATAATAACAATATAATAATAACATTTGTACTAGTCACCCACCGGTACAAAAAATATATTGGGAATGAATTGGTATATTTTTCGTT
The DNA here is from genome assembly GCA_033782935.1 of Petrolisthes cinctipes. NCBI lineage: Eukaryota > Metazoa > Arthropoda > Malacostraca > Decapoda > Porcellanidae > Petrolisthes > Petrolisthes cinctipes. The sequence goes on from JAWQEG010008943.1 coordinate 6,678, forward strand.
CACCCAGAATTCTATCCATCACAATCATATCCTTGAACACTGAAAATATATCATATGTAACATTTATTTATTATTAGATTTTACGTGGTTCATGGGTAAACATATCAGACTATATATTATTATTATTTCCCACTCTATATTATTTCCCACGTTGGACTCCACCCATGACTTTTATATAATTTTTATATTCTAGTTATAAGTGAAAACGAACGCTGACAATATTATTATTACTCGTTGGTATTAACTCTATATAATGAAAAAAAAAAAAAAAAAAAAAAAAAAAATTGACAGATTAAATCAGCCGAACCTTTCAATTAATATCTCCTACCATGGCTCTATCAATCTGTCATCACACACAAGTTTAAGTTACTGAGTTATCGATACTGTAGGATATAATAATATGAGTGATGCTAATGCTGGGACAAGTTGGACTAAATTAACAATATTTTATCATTAATCTATTGTAATGTGGACAAATCAAGTTATATTTCTCTTTGAATACATTAGCCTACAAAAATAACCTGCTTTTTTGGATTACGAGTATTTTATTTTACACTTTCACTATCTAAACAGAATATAAAAGTTTCATATAAATTATTCATAGCCTCTAGACTGTTAGAAAGTAATGATTATGTAAACATTCGACTGACCAAAATTAAAATATCATAGTATCACTCTAGATTGTTAGAAGAAGAGGATGATGTAAATATATGATTGACCTAAAATAAAAAAATCATAATATCACTCTAGACTGTCAGAACGAAAGGATGATGTAAACATGTGATTGACCAATATTCTCGTTCCTTGTGTTGCAGGTGAGGCCGGAGGAGAGGCGGCCACTGTCAAGAGGAGCAGAGGTCAGTGGAGGTCACGGGAAACCACTGTGTTGAGACTAGAACTTGTGTGTTGAGTGTGTGTTTGTACTCGTGTGTGTATGTGTGTGTGTGTGTGTGTGTGTGTGTGAAGGGGTGTTTGTACTCGTGTATGTACTCGTGTATGTTTGTGTGTTTGTGTGTGTGTGTGTGTGTGTGTGTGTGTGTGTGTGTGTGTGTGTGTGTGTGTGTGTGTGTGTGTGTGTGTGTGTGTGTGTGTGTTTAGTAAAGATGAGGGTGCGTGTGTACTCGTGTGTTATGTATACTGTATGTGTGTGTGTGGTGTATCTTCCTTTCACCTTAATTAATTCCTCTCTTCATCAATATCCTACCATCATTCCTATATTCAATAACTACACAGCTATCCCTCCATCTACCTTTCACTTCCCTTCCCCTCCTTCCCGTCCCTCTCTTCCTCTTAATACAGATATTCACCAAGTACTAAGGGGTAAGTAAGACATTCCATTCTGCGACCTAAGTGTACCCTGCCACGCATCCTAATGTTGCTTTAAGACGATGGTACAATTTTGGTACTGTATATTAGAGTGCCTTGATTACTCCAAAGTATGTCATCAGGAAACGTGACCAGATTAATTAACTAGTATATATGCCAGTTAGGAGGAGAGGAGATAGTGGGGTTCTGCATCTTTGTTTTGTAGCACAGTGTGGAGGAATCAACAACAACGACACACTCACACACACACACACACACACACACACACACACACACACACACACACACACACACACACACACACACACACACACACACACACACACACACACATACACATACACGAGTACAAACACCCCTTCACCCTACACACACACACACACACGACCCCATTAATATACTGGGTGTAGTGGGGTTGTAGCTGTGTTTGGGTGATGCAGGGTAACCAAATAGCACCGTGCTGGGAATGAATGCGGCATCTTTATTACTGACTTTCATTGCCTTCCCTCGTGGACTGTAAATGGTATAATTACTTTGGTTCACTGGTCACACAGCATTAGTTTAATTAATATCTCGTGGCGGCTGCGTCCTGGCATAAGGGGAGATTATTTATTTTCTTGTTGGTGAATTGGAAGGTCTCAGATTCCTCCAAACTATGCCATGAAACTGATCCTCTATTTATTTGTACGTATCATTTGAGGGCGTCTGTTTTCTGGCATAGTTAGGAGGAATCAGTAGCCTTCCAGTTTGCCAATAAGATAATAAAAATATTATGAAAAAAATGAGTAAAAACTATAAAAGAAAAAGGAAACAGCAATGATGATTCTGATAGAAATCTAAACCTAACCATAGAAACCTAACCAGAACTGAGGAGCGAGAGAAAAAGAAAAAAGGAATGATCGAAGGTAAAACTGAGAAGGAGGATCAAACGCCAGGCCTGACCATCACCACCATCACCAGCCTCGAGATTCCTGTATCGGGCCTTGTCGTGTGTCCGGGTAGGGAAAAAAGATGGGTCGCCTTAAGGGGGAAGTTCTGTGTTGGTAAATCTGGAGAAACTGAACCCTCCAAACTATTCCAAGCAACAGAACACTATTATTTTTGCTCTTCTGGTTCTGTTTCCTAGTATACTTTGGAGGAATCATGGCACTCCAATGTACCAAAAAAAAATTACCACCTTAATTCAGTAGATAGGTTGTGTAGTTTTTTGGTACATTGGAGCACCTTGATTCCTCCAAAGTATGCCAGGAAACAGAACCAGATTGATGCAAATAATGGTGGTCTGTTGCTTGGAATAGTTTAGAGGAATCAGTAGGTCCATATTTACCACCAAAACTGTACTCTACCCACTTTTAAATGATATGCAAATCAAGTGGTCGACTGTTGATAAGGACCTCCGGGGTGCTGGTCAGACACTTGGACCACCTACACTACCTCACATCACCACCAAGTTTTCGCATCTCATCTCATCTCACCACCTGCCTACCTGCCTACCTGCCTCTCTTTCCTGTCTAGCTGCTACCGCTTCTTCTTTTAATATCCTCACCGTGCACTCTTGTATCTTTTTCACCGTGTCTTCTTTCACCGCGTCTTCTTTCACTATCCTCTTCTATCTTTCTTCACCGCTTCCTCTTGCACTATCTTCCTCTTTCACCAGCCTCACTCAACCATCTCCTGTACTTCTCACTGCGTCCCCTTGCCATCCCTACCATGCCAACTTCCCTTACACCATCTCCACTCCACCATATCCTGTAGTTGAAACCGCGATCCCATTAAAATAATCTCCACCCTATTTTCTACCTTTTTTCCACGCAAATACAACGAATTTTCAACACATACGGAATTTACTGCTTTTTTCGTCTTGGTCTTTGAAATATTGATAAACTTACAGATTAGCCAAACCAAACCATTTCATCAAGACCACGTTAGAAGTATTAGAATATGTAAATGTGTTCCCTGGAGTGTCTGCCATCAAGTCGTCTCTCACCCTGTCTGCCACCATATGCTCTTTATCCTCTCTGTCTGCCACCAAGTCCCCTCATTCTGCTACCAAATCTTCTCACTCTGTCTGCCACCAAATCCTTTAACTCACTTTGTCTGCCACCAAACCCTTTTATTCACTCTGCTACCAAACCCTTTTATTCACTCTGTCTGCCGCCAAGTCCCCTCATTCTGCCACCAAACTCTCTCTCTCCCTCTGTCTGCCACCAAACCCTTTTACTCACTCTGTCTGCCACCACATCACCTCTCTCCCTCTGTCTGCCACCAAACCCTTTTACTCCCTCTGTCTGCCACCAAACCTTCTCTCTCACTCTGTCTGCCACCAAGTTCTTCTCTACCACCTCATCAAGTTACAGCGTCTTGTGTTCCACCTTGAGGCTGCTGTCATGCATCTCCAGCCTCTCATCCATCACCGGTCACCCTCCACTGTGGTCCAGACTCCGTGCTCTGCTGGAGGGCCGCGTCTACTTCATGAGACTCATTTCTCACGCCGGCGACGCTGACGATACGGCACCTGGCCCCCTCGGGAAAAACAGTCGTGGCCACAAGTTTCGTCTCCTTCTGCTGCCCTTCAGTGATACCAATCTACTTTATTTTTATTTTCTATGACTGAAGAAAGGGAGTGTGTGTATAATCTTGGTCATACATATACGAGTACTGCCACAAAAAAACATTATATTCATCGCCATAACTTCAAGATAAGACTATATAGGTGGGTGGGTAAGAGACATATTATTTTTGTTGGTGACTGTATGGTGTGTCAAGCGTCACTGGTACTTTGTTTACGTCTCCAAGTTGGTTAGAATCAGCAAGACAATCATGGTTTATTTATTGCCTAATTATTATGACTGTGGTATCTGTTATGGATGAACCAGTGAATAGGTTCTGACAGCTTCTGCAACTGCTGTTTTTCAATTGATAACAAAAAGAAACTAAAGTATATATAATTATGTTGTGTATCTCGTTATGAAAAGAGGAATTATTGAACTTGGTAACGAAGCAATTATATGATCATTACACAGGAAACACCTTACCTAAAAATACTCACTAAAACTATCAACAACCTATCACAACACGACGACAGAAATTGTGTGATAGCGAACCTCCCAATATATGAAACACAACAACAATACCCAGCACAGAAAAATAAATAATGTCCAAAACTTCAAAGTGACACAAAGTGGTTAGATGGTTTGTGTGTGTGTGAGAGAGGGAGTTAAAAAAAAAAAAAAAAAAAAAAAAAAAAGAGAGAGACAGAGAGAGACAGCCAGGGGCCTCAACATTTTGCTGCTATGACTTGTAAATGTAGGCGTGTGAGGGCAGACAGCAGCGACCTTCCTGTGTTTGATCCTCGACTTGTATGCGACGAACCGTGTGTCCCTTGTATGTTTGTGTTGCCGCTGTCCTGTCCTACCCTCCCTCCTTCCCTCCCTCTCTCGCTCGGCCTTATACACGCTCCCTCTCTCTTCTACCTACCTACCTACCTACCTACCTGCCTGTCTGTCTACCTATCTACCTATCTACTTCCCTCCCTCCCTCGGCCTTACACACGCTCCCTCTCTCTTCTACCTACCTACCTACCAACCTGCCTGTCTACCTATCTACCTCCCTCGCCCTTATACACGCTCCCTCTCTCTTCTACCTACCTACCTACCTACCTACCTACCTACCTATCTACCTACAGTACCTACCTACCTACCTACCTACCTGCCTGTCTACCTACCTACCTACCTATCTACCTACCTACCTACCTACCTTTTGAACTTTCATATCTACCTTCACTCGTGCTACCTTTTGAACTTTCATATCTACCTTCACTCGTGCTACTCTCCCTTGTCCTTGTGTTCCCTCCCATTTTCTCTCTTCTCTACCAATCTACCTACCTACCTACCTGCCTCCCTTTCTACCGGCTGAACCTTCCTTTCTATTTACTTACTTATAGACAGAGGTAGTCCCGCCTCACTTGTGTGCACGCTCTCTCATTCCACCCTTCTCTCTTTCCATTTCCTTCCTCCCTTTTCCAGCTATTCTATACCCTGCCTCACCACCACTCTGTCACTCTCCCCATCCACTTCTCTTCTTCACTTTCTCAGTCCTCCAGTTTCTCAGTTTGTCCTCTCTATATAAAAATTCCTTCCCTCTCTTCATCCTTTCTTGTTTCATTCTTCCAACATTATACTTTTTCATCACATCCTTCTCTTCTCCCCTTCTCCTGTGTTTACCTTTTTCAATTTCTTTCCCTGTACAATTTTTAACTTAATTCTTCCTCTCCCCATTCCGTCGTTCTATTTTCTTCATCCAATTCCCTCCCATTCTGACTTCTTCCCTCTCAACTCTTATTCCCCTTTCCATTCTCCTCTCACTCCAGCTGGTTCTACATGCCACCTAATAAGTTGATATTTTAACATTCAGTCTCTCATTCATCCATGATATAGAGTTATTGGTGGTGGTGGTGGTGTATGTTAGGAGGGGGCGTGGAGGTGGTGGTGGTGGCGTGTGGTCGGGCCAACAGACATCTCCACACGCGTCCCATGATTGACAGGTCGAGCAACACACGCCTGCTTGGGTACACACACACACACACACACACACACACACACACACACAAAAAAAAAAACACACACACGCACAGACAGACACACACACACACACACACACACACAGAAACACACACACACACACACACACACACACACACACCGACATAAACCAGAGACGCAAAGTGGGAGAATCATGGTACGGTTTTCATGGCTGGAGCTCGACCTGCTACATAATTTTTTCCCTAGAGGGGCGTCTGTAACACTCGCCTTTTGGGTCTCAGAATTTCTAGTGTAAGCGTCTGGGATATATCATACTCGGCTTGTGGAGGGCAATATTTAATACATATTTTGGGAAACTTTGAAAGCCTGTTCATAATTAGAGATAAAGGAGATGTACAGTCAGCAAAAAAAAGTATCAACACCACCTTTACATTGAAATTAAGGGTGGTGTTGATACTTTTTTTGCTGACTGTACAGTGTATATATAACTTTTAACAACTGTAACATGGGTAACTTTCTATGACGAATCAAGTGATACTTATTAAAAATTACAAAAATAGTTTCCTTCGTTGATAAAATTGGAACTAATGCATTTTGTTGTCATGAGATATCTGGCATCCTGGAACCGAAAACTCAAGTGTATTATTGTCATTATTATTACGTATAAATTTGTACTCTCCATAAGTAAAGTTATATATAGGACATAAGTCAACTTGCCACGTTGCCTTGTCACCGTGAGTCCGTCCCCTTCCTTTTCCCTCTCCGTAATCACCATCAAAATTCATCCCTCATAAGGGCCCTTGATCTCACCCTTCTCCGCTAGATGGCTCTCCAGTCGTGGCCAAGTGTGAAGGGGGCGGTAAAGGCCATTGTCTGTCCTATTAGAGCTAATACTGGCACACAATGGCTTCCCCAACACTGTTTACAAATAACTCAGACGAGATCCAGTTAAACTTTTCCAAAAGGGACTTGACACTCGTTTAAAATGCAGAATTGACGTCCACACACATTGTTGGAGGTGAGAGGCGGCTGTGTACCCCTGAATGTGTCACAGGGAGAGAAGTGTTTGTGTGTGTGTGTGTGTGTGTGTGTGTGTGTGAGTGAGTGGATATGTATGTGTGTGTGTGTGTGTGTGTGTGTGTGTGTGAGTGAGTGGATATGTATGTGTGTGTGTGTGTGTGTGTGTGAATGAGTGAGTGAGTGAGTGAATGTGTTAGTGTTCATGTGTGTGTTAATGAGTGTTCATGGGTGTGTTAATGAGTGAATAAATGAATGTGTGTATGTGTGTTCATGTATGTGTATGTGTGTGTTAATGACTGAATAAATGAATGTGTGTGTGTGTGTGGATATATGTATGTGTGTGTGCTACTGGTATCCGCCTTACTGTGTGGGAAGTATTATTGTTATTAGGGCATTATCGTGAAGCCCCAGTTACCGTAGTCGTGAACCCAGAAGCCCATAATAAAAGCCATGCAGCTACACTCCAATGTCTGAGAGGGTGTTGTTGTTGTTGTCGGAGAATGGGGACTCGGGTATGAGTATCCTTTGCATGTTGTATCTGGTATATATGGTTGTGACGCGACCCTTTTCCCCAGGACATGACTGTGGTATGTATGTATGTAATGCATATATACAGTACATTCCACAAATATTCTTACAACCACATTCGCAGATTTGATCTCTAATATCGATCGACTGGAAACAGTTATTTAGATCACTTTTTTTTCTTGTAGCTGCGTGGTTCCCAGATATATTTTGAGCTTGGTTGTACAGTCAGGAGCACTAATAAGTATACAGCTTTGGTTGAATCTTTGAACAGTTCACCAATTCACCAACTAAGTAATTCCAATGGAAATCTTATTGTGCATTTAATTACTGTCTCTAGGTATTCGAAGCACACATGAATACTTATTAGTGCTCGTGACTGTACATAAACCTGAGAGTGGAGCCTGGTTTTGGCCAGCTGCGTTGAATGAGCCTCAACTCCGCCAGTAAACAGTGGTCTTATCTGAGTCAGAGCGAGCGTGTGTGAAATCACACCCACATGCGTTAACTTGTATATATGGAAATGAAAATGCATACGGGATGTGTGTTTGCTGTTGGATGTATGCATAAGCTTCTGTGTGTGTGTGTGTGTGTGTGTGTGTGTGTGGGTGTGTGTGTGTGTGTGTAATTAACTTGTGTAAATATATGCTCGCAGAAGTTAGCGTGTGTTGGTGTGCGTGCGTTGGGTGTGTCGGCGTTTGTCTGTCAATGTACACGTGTATGTATGCCTATGTATACATATATGTGTGTACGTGTATTTTTTCCTCCAAGTCCCGGAATAGCCTCCCAAGGAAAAATTGAAATCCCATCTCCACCAAAACGTCTGTCTGGTGGTGGTGGTAAAAGTTGGCTAGGAGGTGAGGAAGGACGGTATGAGGGGGAAGAAGTGACGTGGGATATATAGAGGTTAGACAGGGAGCTATAGATAGGCTACATTGGAAGGGATAGTTAGTGTGTTGTTGGGTTTTTATTCTATGCTGATAATGTATGAATGTGTCCTTTATAACTCAGTGGTTTATGCATTATTGTTGATTCTGTATTTACCTTTCAAACAAATATCTTTTTAACGATGGTCCAAAATCGGAACTGGAAAAATAAATAATAAATCAACTTTAACGTAAATTATATATATTAGCAGGGTTATAAGATTAAATATATACTTAGTGTGGAGTTAAGATGGAAGGTTGGCTGGTTGATAGGTAGGTAGGTTGGTTGATAGGTAGGTAGGTTGGTTGATAGGTAGGTAGGATGGTTGATAGGTAGGTAGGTTGGTTGATAGGTAGGTAGGTTGGTTGATAGGTAGGTAGGATGGTTGATAGGTAGGTAGGATGGTTGATAGGTAGGTAGGTTGGTTGATAGGTAGGTAGGTTGGTTGATAGGTAGGTAGGATGGTTGATAGGTAGGTAGGTTGGTTGATAGGTAGGTAGGTTGGTTGATAGGTAGGTAGGATGGTTGATAGGTAGGTAGGATGGTTGATAGGTAGGTAGGTTGGTTGATAGGTAGGTAGGTTGGTTGATAGGTAGGTAGGATGGTTGATAGGTAGGTAGGTAGGTTGGTTGATAGGTAGGTAGGTTGGTTGATAGGTAGGTAGGTTGGTTGATAGGTAGGTAGGATGGTTGATAGGTAGGTAGGTTGGTTGATAGGTAGGTAGGTTGGTTGATAGGTAGGTAGGATGGTTGATATGTAGGTAGGTTGGTTGATAGGTAGGTAGGTTGGTAGGTAGGTAGGTAGGATGGTTGATAGGTAGGTAGGTTAGCTGATAGGTAGATAGGATGGTTGAGAGGTAGGTAGGATGGTTGATAAGTAGGTAGGTTAGTTGATAGGTAGGTAAGATGGTTGATAGGTAGGTAAGTTGGTTGATAGGTAAGTAGGTTGGTTGATAGGTAGGTAGATAGGTATAGGTTGATGGGTAGGTAGGTATAGGTTGATTGGTTGGTAGGAGTAAGGTATAGATAGGTAGGAAGAAAAAATAACTGTTAGCAAAAGGAAGAGGAATGAAATTAGAAAGGGTAGGAAAGGAAGGAAGGAAGGATAAAGGGTAGGAAAGGAAGGAAGGAAGGACATAAGGAAAGTTTAATAGAGGAGGGACAAGAGTGGACGATGCACAAAGAAGAGGGGGGCATGGGGGTGGGGGGGTGGGGGGGAGAAAATATTATGATGGAGGAGCCAAAAGGGAAGGGAAGGGCATACAGGGGATTGGGGGAAGGGGAGGGACTGAAGGAGGAGGAGGGGGAGAGGGGGGGCAGCGTTCCCCTTCAGCTTCCCCTTCTTCTTCTTCAGACCACCAACTTCAAAGCCACACACTATAGGCCTGTCGAGTCCCACAGACGTATACAAAAATTACACCCAATTCCCGACCTTAATCCATAGCCCCTTTGTGAGGCGGTCTGTGTGTGTGTGTGTGTGTGTGTGTGTGTGTGTGTCGTTCAAAAGTCTGTCTGTGTGTGTGTGTGTGTGTGTGTGTGTGTGTGTGTGTGTGTGTGTGTGTGTGTGTGTGTGTGTGTGTGCGTCGGAAGATGATTATAGGGGAAGTTGTAATTAAGATTTTTACTCCGTCTAAAATTATTTAAGAAGGGTCTCCTCACAAGTCTGCCTTTGTGTAGATATTTTTTTTTTCTTCTGCTGTCAAGAGGGTATCGTGTTTTCTTAGGTATAGTATTTATTAGATTAAAAGTATGTACAACGAGTCTCTGTAAAATTAGCTTTATAAATATGGTACAGTTACCTCCACAAATTTCGAGACACTACCTGCTATAGTCAAGCAGGTAGTGTCTCGAAATTTTTGGAGGCAAGTGTACGTCTGGAAGAAGCTGGTGGATATACAAACGTGATTAGAAAACTACTCACACATGTATTTTTTTTTCTTAGTGCTCAGGAATCACCCCTCCCCACTCCCCTCCCCCCCACACACCCCCCACTCCCCCACCTCAACTCCCTCACCCTTACGTCAATCCCGTACATCTGTCAGTGAGTCGGGGAGGCATCGCTGGTCGGTAAGTGATGTATGTGTACGGTAATGCAGTTGGCAATTTCGAAGTTTCCGAGTCCTCCAACCTACGCCACGAAACAAACGACCATGGATTATACTGAAGCAACAACAACGTGTTTCATGGTGCATTGTGGAGGAATTAGTAGCCTTCAATTATTATTCTCCGACAGCAACCCACCAGGCCTCCTAATGTTGTTATCATTTTCCCTGTGGTGTTGTGTTAGTGTTAATGGAAAGTGTCTTTATTGATTAGTGAAAATGAAAACTGAAGTGGCATGGTAGTGATGGTAGTGTGTGTGTGTGTGTGTGTGTGTGTGTGTGTAATAATAATAATAATTAACGGTTCATTAGTGTGTGTGTGTGTGTGTGTGTGTGTGTGTGTGTGTGTGTGTGTGTGTGTGTGTGTGTGTGTGTGTGTGTGTGTGTGTGTGTGTGTGTTTAATAATTAGTAGAAATGAAAACTGAAGTGGCATGGCAGTGTTGGAAGTGTGTGTGTGTTTGTGTGTGTGTGTGTGTGTGTGTGTGTGTTAAAGATACTGTGGCTGTATGTTAATGGTGTGGTAAAGATGCTATATCATACTATGTAAGTGGTATGTATGTGTTGTGTTGGTAGTGTGTAGGTGGGTATGTAGGAGTGGTGTAGGTGGTGTGTAAGTAGGTGACAGTGGCCCTAGAGAAGGAACCAGGTCAAGTGATGTGACTCAGCTGATTACAACATTCAACTATTAACGGCAGATTCAGTTGCTGGCAGATTGGAAGGCTACTAATTCCTCCTACCTATGCCAGATTACAGACGCCCTCGATAATACTATCCGGGAATCAGATTTTTGGCATAGTTTGAAGAATCCAAAGACCTTCCAATTCACCAACACAATAATCTCCACTTAACCACAACCAGCTGCTACAACCCTGATGCAAACAACAACCAGCACGCTACCACAATAAACCACAACAACATACAGAATACAGAACAAGCAACCACAACCCACTACCACAATAAATTAAAACCACAACAACACACAGCAGACAGAACAAGCAACCACAACTCGCTACCACACTAAAACCATAAGCCACAACAACAACAACAACATAAACTACAACAACATACAGTACACAGAACAAGCAACCACAACTCGCTACCACACTAAAAACCATAAGCCACAACAACAACCCCACTGACATTACCATAACCATCCACCATATGCACTGCACCATAAACTGAACAACATAATACCACGAACTAAACCTTACCCTGCAGTTGAACACAATAGTAATCCGGAAACCACCTCCCCAAACCCGTCTGTGTAATAATGCAGCGTGACCCTGTCTTTAATTAACCAGCTATTGACTGATGCAGCTAGCTTGGAGGAATTAGTACTGTATCCCCTAGTCCATCCACGATAATTAAAGACCCCTTAGCTACACTTAAGGGGGAAGTTCTGTGTTGGTAATTCTGGAGCAACTGAATCCTCCAAACTATTC
>JAWQEG010008944.1:0-27194 GCA_033782935.1 Petrolisthes cinctipes
CTTCCTTTCCTTTATTCATTGTTCCTTCCATTCTTTCATTGTTCCTTCCTTCCTTTCTTTTATTCATTGTTCCTTCCTTCCTTTCTTTTATTCATTGTTCCTTCCTTCCTTTCTTTCATTCATTGTTCCTTCCTCCCATTCTTTCATTGTTCCTTCCTTCCTTTCTTTTATTCATTGTTCCTTCCTTCCTTTCTTTCATTGTTCCTTCCTTCCTTCCTTTCTTTTATTAATTCATTGTTCCTTCCTTTCTTTTATTCATTGTTCTTTCTTCCTTCCTTCCTTTCTTTTATTCATTGTTCTTCCTTCCTTCTTCTTTCATTGTTCCTTCCTTCTTTCTTATTTCCTTTCTTTACTTCATTCCTTTTTTTCATTGTTTCTTCCGTCCTTTCTGTTTCCTTTCTTTCATTCCGTTCTTCTTAGATTTATTTTCATTTTCTTCCTTCCAAATATTTTTCTCCATTCATCACTTTTTTTCCTCTCCCTCTTCTTTTTTACGTTATTCCTTTTTTTCTACTTTCCTTCCTTTTGTGTGCGTGTTTTCTCTCTCGGTCTAATCTAATTCTGTTTCATTCACTTCTTCCTTCTCTCTCTTCCTTCCTTCTCAAACGGATCATGTTCATTCTCTCCTGATTTCTTGACTTTCTTTGCTCTCTCTCTCTCTCTCTCTCTCTCTCTCTCTCTCTCTCTCTCTCTCTCTCTCTCTCTCTCTCTCTCTCTCTCTCTCTCTCTCTCTCTCTCTCTCTCTCTCTCTTCCTTATTTACCGCTTCTTTTGATTCCTCATAATAAATATCGTACACCTTTTATTTCTCAACCCATCTTTGACTTCTTATCTTCCTCAGCTTCTTTCCCTCCAATCTCCTCTCTCCACCATCTACCTCTCCACTTCTACTTCCAATCCAGTCCTCTCTCTCTCTCTCTCTCTCTCTCTCTCTCTCTCTCTCTCTCTCTCTCTCTCTCTCTCTCTCTCTCTCTCTCTCTCTCTCTCTCTCCACCTTCCACACTCACTGACAGTCACCCTCGTTCTCATTCTCTCACACTCCCTCTTCAATCGTCTTGCTGTTTTAGTCGGTCGCCCTTTCCGTCCCTCTCCCTGCCTTTCTTCCAACTATCCATCCTCCTCCTCCTCCTCCCACCAGCCCTCTACAACAGCTCTCCCTCCTCCTACTCCTCCTATTCTCCCTCAGCCATCCAACACCCTGACACACAGATTGATCTCCTCCAACGCTTGGCCGAGCGCTACGTGGAGCAGGGAAGGTTGTGTGGGGTGAAGGAAGTTGGTTGGTTGGTTGGATGGGATGGGAAAGATAGAGAACGGGGAGGGAACAGAGGGGGAGTGGAGCAGGGATGGGGCGAAGGAAGTTGGTTGGTTGGTTGGGATGGGAAAGATAGAGAACGGGAGGGAACAGAGGGGGGGTTGTGAGTGAAGGAAGTTGGTTGGTTGGTTGGTTGGTTGGGATGGGAAAGATAGAGAACGGGGAGGGAACAGAGGGGGAGTGGAGCAGGGAAGGTTGTGTGGGGGTGAAGGAAGTTGGTTGGTTGGTTGGGATGGGAAAGATAGAGAACTGGAGGGAACAGAGGGGGAGTGGAGCAGGGAAGGTTGTGTGGGGTGAAGGAAGTTGGTTGGTTGGTTGGTTGGTTGGGATGGGAAAGATAGAGAACGGGAGGGAACAGAGGGGGAGTGGAGCAGGGAAGGTTGTGTGGGGTGAAGGAAGTTGGTTGGTTGGTTGGTTGGTTGGTTGGGATGGGAAAGATAGAGAACGGGAGGGAACTGAGGGGGAGTGGAGCAGGAAAGGTTGTGGGGTGAAGGAAGTTGGTTGGTTGGTTGGGTTGGTTGGTTGGGATGGGAAAGATAGAGAACGGGAGGGAACAGAGGGGGGGGGGGGTTGTGAGGGGTGAAGGAGGGAGAGGGTAGAGGGGTCGTGTGGTGTGGAGGAAGAGAGAGAGAGAGAGAAGGGGGGTTGTGGGAGGTAAGTGTAAAGTGGAGAGGGGGTTGGGAGCTTAAAAGAAGAGGGGGGCGGGGTATTTGAATGGTTTGGGAAAAGAGAGGGAAATTAGGGTCATGGGGATAGACAACTGCACACAGAGAGAGAGAGAGAGAGAGAGAGAGAGTGAGAGAGAGAGAGAGAGAGAGAGAGAGAGAGAGGTGAGTTAAATAAATTATGGTAATTTTAGAGACAGACAGACAGACAGACAGAAGGGAAATGGATGGGTGAAAGAAAGAGAAGGAGCATTAAGTAACTGAAAGGAAGAAGTTAAGGGGGTGCGGGAGTAGGGGACAGGCTTGGGGGGTGCGGGAATAGGGGGACAGGCTTGGGGTGGGTAGAAAGCCTGTTACCTATTACCGCACCCCTTTACACCTCCCCCCCCAAGCCTGTCCCCCTACTCCTGCACCCCCCAAAACCCCTCCAAGCCTGTCCCCAACTCCCGCACCCCCCTAAACCCCCCCAAAGCCTGTCCCTCTATTCCCGCACCCCCTTAAAGCCTGTCCCCAACTCTCGCCCCCCTTAAACCCCACCAAAGCCTGTCCCTCTATTCCCGCACCCCCTTAAAGCCTGTCCCCAACTCCCGCACCCCCCTAAACCCCCCCAAAGCCTGTCCCTCTATTCCGCACCCCCTTAAATAGCAAAGGCGGAGAATAGGACACTAGATTAGAAGAGAGACGCGTATAAAAGAGAATGTATCACGCAAATCCCTCATCCCCAACTATGCTGGCGCCGAATGACCTTAAACCTGAGACCGGAGGGAAGCGAACTGAGAAGGCTGCTTGTTCACTATCCTGTTTCCTCACATACACACACACACACACACACACACACACACACACACACAGTAGTGGTTAGTTTATTGAGAAAATGAACAAGTATGTACATAGCATGATATTTTTTTTTTTAATATATACACCAATTTTGTCCGATGCATATATAGCCATTCGTGGTAAACATAACATATTATTAACAAGAAAACCCAAAATCCAAATAATGATATCTTAAGGTGGTAATTCGCTTTTGTTACATTGGAGTGCCTTGATTCCTCCACCAAAGTATGCCAGGAAACAGGACCAGAAGAGCAAAAATAATGGTGTTCTGTTGCTTGGAATAGTTTGGAGGATTCAGTTGCTCCAAATTTACGAACACCGAATTTCCTCCTTAAACTATATACAACAACTTAATACAATGCATAGGACTAACCATTCACGGTAAACGTAACACATAATGCACTAAATGGCAACAAATCCAAATAATTATATCTTAAAAATATTTATAATTTGGTCAATATATATTACAAATACCAGGCAGCTCGAAGTTGCTCCTTGACGAACACACACCTATCGATGCTAATATTTTTGCTGATTTTAAAACATTCTTAGCGCACCTACATGGATTTAATTAAGAGGGTACTACCGTATACATTTGGTACACTGGAGTGCCTTCATGTCTCCGAAGTATATCAGGAAACAGAACCAAGAAATAAATATAATTGTATCCTGTAGGTGGCTTGGAATAGTTTTTAGGAATCACTTGCTCCAGATTTACCAATAGTCTACTATCCCCGGCCTTAATTGCCGATAACATTACTCAACCACATCCAATCGCCTTTTGGTGCTCGATCAGCATGTCATGGGGGACTCTTGTCATACGTCTTACTAAAGTCGATGAAAAGCATACAAATTTTTCTTCTTTTAACCTTTACAAAATCATACACACACACACACACACACACACACACACACACACACACACACACACAGATGATTTACGATTACATATATATAGAGAGGCGAGAAATATTAAATAACGAATTGGATGATATTATTGAAGTTTGCGGTAACAATACTCCCAAACTACCGAAGCACCGTGACACCGAGACAGATTCCTCACTGACTGACCGACTGACTCCCTGCAATTCGAACACTCATATCGAGACACCACCGAGACACACACACTGAAGCTGCTGAACCTAGGACGAGGAGTGGTGAGTGTGAGGTGTGGGATGGAAGATGGATAGGTGGTGGGCTGGGTATGGGAGGAAGGTTAGGGTGGTGTGTGGGATAGGGGGAAGGTGGTTGGTTGGGTATGGAAGGAAGGTTAAGATGAGGTGGGGGATGTGGCATGGGGAGAAGTGGTAGATTGGGGTGTGGGAAAAGAGTGGGATGGTTGGGGGAAGGTGGTGAGTTGAGCTGAGAGAGAGAAAAGGCGAAATGCAGTGTACGGAGTGTTGTGGAAGTGAAGTGATGGAGGATGGAAGGCTAGGCATCGAGAAGAGAGGAAAAAAAGACAAATTGTAGAGGGAAAGAATGACGATGGTGAATACGGAGAGAAGGAGAGGGAGAGGAAGCTAGAGTGAGAAAAGGATAAAGGAAGCTGGTGATGAAGGGACCTGAAGTTTGTGAAGAACGACACAGTGAGTGACTGGGAGATGCACGACCCCATGACAGTGAATGATCCCTGATGTTTACCCTCATCAACCACCACCACTATAACGTATTCTGTGTCTCCCTGGTTGCTGTTGTATCCTCACTGGCTGTCGTCATATCACAAGCGAGGTTAGTATACATGCATATCCTGCACTGTACACTCGTGATACATAATTTCTGACCAGCGTGTGAACAGCAGAAAGCTTCGAATCGCCTGATATTGCTCATTTCCCCACTCAGTACACCTATAGAAGATGAGTTCGAATGCTGGGTATGTGTGGTGCCTGCCGTTCGTCACTGATCAGGGATTACGTATCACGAGTGTACACAGATACTGGGGGTCAGAGTAATGTTTTCAGTCATAGGAATGTTGTGTGAGTGAGATTGTGTTGACGGCTGTGTTCCCTTGTACTCGATCTCTTCTGCCCCCAGCTACTCCTTGTTAATTTTTCAGTTGTCCCTTGTTTCCTTCTCTTTCCTTCGTGTTTGATGTCCCTCCTCTCCAATACTTTCTTCCTCGACATAAAGGGTCTTCCAGTCCTCTTTCATCCTCAATCAAATATTTTGGGTACATGATTAGCTTTGTTGGAAATATTACCTTATAAATCGCCAAATTGTGGCTACTAAAGGGAGACATACATACATACATACATACATTCTCGTACATGCATACAGTTAGTTAAACTTTCATAATATTAGATGTATGTATCATGTATTCATGTATGTGTCTCTAACTATCTATCTCTATGTCTGTCTAATTGTATTTGTATACTGATATGATTATGTATCTCATATCTTTCTATATGTCTATCAATCTGTACCGTTATATTGTGTTTTTTAATCTGTTTGTGTATTTATTTTTCCTGACAATCTTGAGCGCTTACAGGCAGTCTCTTCAGAACGTGGCTGGCAGAATATATTATTGTCTAGTGACTGACTGGCTCTCTCTTTGATCAAATGTTGATAAATATTGATCTAAGCCTTATAAGACGGGTAGAAGGGGAGACAGACAGACATAAAAGATAGATATAATATCCCAAAGACCAAAAAGCCCAAAATGATTCAAAATTACTGAAAAATAATTTAATATGCAGAGAAATTGAAATTCGACCATGCAGGCAAGCACACTATTACCGATTACACGTTTACAAACGCAGAAAAAAAATAGTAAGAGTTGGGTTGGAGAAAATTGTTGGAGCAAGAAATTCCGTGGCGTCTTTGGTATCGGCGTTAGGAACCGAGGTCGAGCGAGACGAATACGTAAATCTATTTGTGTCGTGGGGCCGGAAAGGAGGACGAGCTGAGGGGGCTGTGGCCCGTTCAGAACTGGAATTTCTGCCTTTTTTGAAAGATCACTGGAATTTTTACAATAAATATATATATTTTTTTTCATTATAGGGATTATTGACAATATATATATTTATTTTCTTATTAAAAGTTTTTACATCCTACTTTTGCTTTGGTGCAGAGTTTTTATGCACAGACAAAAAAATCAGGATTTTTCCCTCTCCTCTTTTGTTTCTCGTGTTATCCACTTCCCTCAATTACACACCCACACACACCCACACACACACACACACATATATATATATATATATATATATATATATATATATATATATATATATATATATATATATATATATATATATATATATATATATATATACATCATGTAAAATTTTTAAATAACTCTGACTCTATAATTTTGTTGCATGAAGTGTAAAACTCTGGGTGTGTAACATGAGAGTGTGTGGGTGTGTGCGTTTATATGTGCCTTTGAGCCACCGTGCTTGTGCTCCCAGTACATTTTGTGTGCGTTCATTTAATAAGCGCGTCCTTTAAAATGAATTTCGTGAGCCGACACGAATATTCATGCGTGCGAATTTTATTCTGACCGGGAGTCATTTTTTGAGGGCATATAGAGGAGGGCTGTTTTTGTTGATGAAAATGCATATACCCAAACAGTGCCTCGAGTTATGTTTTGTGTTGCGTTACCTGCGAGTTTTTTGCAATATTTTTTTGTTTTCTGTTTTTATACATACTATATCTCCCTTTCCGGTCTCGTTCACTACTACTATATGACTATACACTTGGATCCGCATGTAAATGTTTGTGTGCAGTTGTGATTATAGTATTGTTCTTTCCTATGTGATAATTATTATATGTATGTTTTGATATTTGGGTTGTGGGTCTGTGTTTCTCAGTGTTTAGTTAGTGTTTGAAGTTGCCCTTGTATTTCCTTTTCAACCTTTTCCTTTCTTGAAATTATTGGCGTTTATTGCATGCTTGGTTGTGTTCCCCGTTGTTTATTTCCACACATTTTAAGAAACGGCCTCGAAAAATGATACGAAGCAATGAATAACTCAGTTGATATTATTCACTCACACGACTCACTTTCATTCACCCGATGCAAGACTTGTGAATTTTTTTTTTATATGCTGTTTTGTATAACTTTTCATTCTTTTTCTCTCTCTCGTGTTTTGTTACGGTTAAGTTACTTTTAGCGAGTCATGTGCCAGTAATGTTGTGGTGCTTCGTCTCTGTTTACGATGTTAAGTGCAGTGTGTGTGTGTGTGTGTGTGTGTAGAATGGGAAAGTAAGAAGTGTAGTGTGTGTGTGTGTGTGTGTAGAATGGGGAAGTGAGAAGTGTAGCCTAGTGTGTGCGTGCAGGGTTGAAAATAATGTGTTGTTTGTTTATGAAATGTTGAGTTTGTGTTTGTGTGTGTTGAATGAGAAGCGAATCCTGGACTATGTGAGCGATATTTTGAGTGCACGATGTTTATTATGTGTGCAGTATTTAAGTGAGCAACATATCCTTTGTGCGTGCAGTGTTGAGTGTGCAGTACATCCGCCTGTGTGTGTGTGTGTGCGTGTAATGTTGTTGGGTGCCATAGGTGCGTGTTGGTGGACATCAGCCAGTGAAGGTCATCCTCTTGTTGATATTAACTTTGTTTTCACTCGTACCATTATACCCTCACGTTAGCTCGTCCAATTTTGTGTTCGTGTCTCATTTTCTCTCATTATGCGAACACAAATCAAGGGGGAAAATATTGTCCCTTATTTTAAGCAACACATGTGAATATTACAGATAGAATGCTGGAATGTCAGGCAAGCCCTCTGTATTCCCAAGTGAAATAATTAGTTTATAATTTTTTAAACTTTTATGCTGAGAGCGGCATACAGTACTGATTTTATAATGCATTTGTATCTACGTTATATCACTGGTTTAAACAAGAAGCACAAATGCGTGGATCATATATTCTAATCGTGTTGTTGCTGCTTTTTACAAACTTACGAAACTTTTTTTTCTGCAATACAAGCTTATAAAAGTATACTGCTCTGTGTGTGAAATAATTTTACGCTAGTTGAGTTATCGCTGCCGTACTAGAGAATGGAAGGGAAACTGATGCTATAAAGAGAAGAAATTGGTCGTTTGGAATAAATTAGATTATCTATTTCCTCACCTCTTGTACAGTTGTCTCCTAAAATTTCGAGACACTACCTGCTAGAGTCTAGCAGGTAGTGTCTCGAAGTTTTGGAGGCAATTGTACAATAGGTTAGGTTAGGTTTCATTCTGCGTCACGGAGTCCTTAGTACTAGTATATCATTCTGGGAGATAAACTGCGGATTTGGGGCTGAATGATGTAGAATTTATATTTTTAAATTTCATTAGTGATTCTCTCGGGCAAGGAAAGAATGAGTAAGGTTAGAGGGAATAATATTGTAACTCTTCGTTGGTGTATAAGAGTTATAGGAATCTGCGTAAAGATGATTTATTTTATCACATGAACAAGGCAATGCCACTGTTGTTTACATTCTAAAAAAAACAAAAACGTGTACTAGGTATATAATTTAACTTATGTCAAGGATATTGCATGTGATTTAACTGTTCCTTAATACTTATGTGGCTGATTGACATATCGCAAGTTCTAAATCACCTATAGAGCTTTAACTTAATTTTACAATGTATAATGTGAAAAAGTCTGTGTCAGTGAGAACTGTAAATTTACCTTCTTCTTGAATATCAGTCAACAATCTAAACTCCCTTTATTCGTTCTTGGCTTGAAAATGTTGAATATTATCTCCATTTTCCATGCACACACTTTAGAAAAGTCTCTCCTCCAGCTCCAAGTTTTATTGACTTGGTGTGGGCTCGCAAACTTGGGTAAAGATGTAGTTTCCTTTCACACTCTAATAAGCAAATTGCATATTCGTCATGTTTTTTTTACTTGAATATGTCAGCCATTTTTCATAACAAAACTTTAGTACTTCAGTGTTATAAACCATTTGGAAAAAGTTTATTTATTTTTTATTGCAAAAGATTTCCTCTGGCTTTAGCGGTTGCATATAGGAATATTAATTAATAATATATAATGCCAAGGAATTTTACGCAGTTCAAAGTCGCACTAACAACTGAACATTCTTTCCTCTTCTGTCCCAAGAAAATATACAAATTATTCGACTTTATCATTTGTGATCTTAATGACTGTACATCATAGAGGCAATAGTCACATGTACTGTACTACCATTAAGGGAGTATTACCATGTTGATAAATCTGGAGCCACGGATTTCTCCAAAGAATAACAAGCAACAGGCCACCATAATTTTTGCTCGTCTGGTCCTGTTTCCTGGCATACTTTGAAGGAATAGAGGTGCTCCAGTCAATCAAAAGTGTATTATTTCCTTAACCATAAGTTCCCTTTAGTGATTATGCATGAAAAATCTTGGATCATAAGAAAACAGCGATATATTTGAGTAAATTTCGATCGAACTCTGAGTCGGTTAAGACCAAAATTCACCTTGTTGAAGACTCAATTATATAAGGTAAAGTCTGACAGATATACAGGCTCATTTTAAGCTTACCGAAATCAGGGCGAGGAGTTCAGTATAGAAGGAAAAATGAAATGTTTACAAAAAAATGTTATGGACAAAACAGATTACACAGTTCAATATCATTACACAAATACGTTTATCAGTATCAGTATAAAAGCTTATGTATACTCATATCTTAAATATAAATAACAGTAGATAAAAAAAAAAAAATCGTCGTTTGTCTTGATTATTGTCTCTACGAAGCAGACGAGAGAGTACAGGCAGCAAGAAGGAGACAAAATGAACAGAAGACAAGGTAGAGGGAGAGCAGAGAAGATGTAAAGATCAGGACTGAGTGCGCCGAAAAAGAGACAGACATACAGAAAGACACAGGAGGCAGGACATAGCAGGCAAAAAAAAAAAAAAAAAAAAAAAAAAAAAAAAAACGGCGAGAGTGGTGGTGTTGGTGGTAGTGGTAGTGGTAGTGGTGGTAGTGGTAGTTGCAGGTGGTGGACAGATGTGGGTGTAAGGCAGAACAGTGGGAGGGAGAGGAGGGCAATAGGCAGGAGGCAAGGGTAGAGGGGAAGCACAATGAGGGCTGATGTGATGGCGCCCCTGAATGTAATGGAATGTGAATAAGAATCGAGAAGCAGCGAGGGAGAGGGAACGATTATTGCGTCACGGGAGGAAGCTGTTTGGTGGTGGAGAGAGGCAACATTATCCCCAAGTCTCTCCTTGTGCAGGGATACACACTCCGTTTTGTCCTGTGGGGGGAGTTCTTGAGATAATCCAGGCGAGAGAGGCACCGGGGGGCTGACTAGTGTCCTTCAGGAGTTGTTGTGAGGCTCTATGAGTGTGTGTACAATGTTCACGGCAAATAGGCAGCTGAGGAGTTGTTAGATACGCAGACGAGCGATGAAAACAGAAAGATATGAGAGAGGTGTACAAGTGAAATGGTGAGAGAGGAGTAAGGAGTACCAAGAACTGAAGGGGAGAATAAAATATTTATAAACAAGAATTTCATAGGAAAGAAGGAAAAGATACAATTGGAAAGAGAACCAAATAACGGTAGGTAAGTATAAAGGGGAGAGAAAGAGAGGGAGACAGCTTGTGGAGCCTCTCTACGTGTAATGAAAATTTTCTCCACCGTACGTTTCTCTAAATGTGACAAGGGTCTGGCTTACCGTGCCGGGAGTACTGCTCTCACAATAAAAGTCTCATTCGAGAGGATGCGACACTGGCCGCAGTCATTACTATTACGAAACTGTTGATGCTTAGTTTATTTATGACAGATTAAAGTCAATAGAATTACTACCGGTATATTGATTTTTCTGTTAAAAATACTAGATAAGAAAATAACATGTAACTAGAAAAAAGATGATGAGAATGATTATGATTATTATGAACATAGAATCACATAATTATACAGATTCACAGATTCACATATAATGGGATAAACAATGATTACTTACTATGAATGTATCAGAATGTGATTGTTTTGGTTACTTTTACAGTTTGATGATAGGTGCAATCCTGTTAAACATATATAGTTGATAACTAAAACCTTGAAAACATCCCATATGATAGAAGGTAGAAGCCAATGCAACAAATAGGAAAGCGTTATTAAAATTATCATAGATCAAGTCTTTTTAATAATAGTTAGAGTTCTAAAATAAGGTGTGAAATCCTTTAAAAACATATTTAGAATCCTGTAAAACCTCATTGAACTCTAGAACGAAAGGTTTTAAAATATAACTAGAAATGAACATAAACAATAAGGAGCAATGGTCAGTGAATTCATTATTTAGTTTGCATATTTAACTACACACACATTTGCGCCTAAATTGCTCGGGCAGCTTGAAATTAAAGAACTCTGTTTACACGAATGGTGATGGTGAGTCTTGTATGGTGCTTGATGAGACAGGGGATGAGAATGAGAGTGGATTGTGGTTACGTAGTTGTGGTGGTAGGCTATGTGGTGAGAGGTCAGAGAATGAGAGTGAAATGTGGTTAGTAGTTGTGGTGGTATGTGGTGAGTGGTTAGAGAATGAGAGTGAGTTGTGTTAGTAGTTGTTGTGGTATGTGGTGAGTGGTTAGAGAATGAGAGTGGGTTGTGGTTAGTAGTTGTGGTGCTATGTGGTGAGTGGTTAGAGAATGAGAGTGGGTTGTGTTAGTAGTTGTGGTGGTATGTGGTGAGTGGTTAGAGAATGAGAGTGGGTTGTGTTAGTAGTTGTGGTGGTATGTGGTGAGTGGTTAGAGAATGAGAGTGGGTTATGTTTGTAGTGGTGGTTTGTGGTGAGAGGTTAGAAGTGAATGCTGGTTGTCCTGGTGAATATAAGGATGTTGTGTGACAAGGAGAAGATGGATGGATAACTTTGTGGCATAGGAGAGTGATAGGGGAGTGAGTATGGAAAGTGGGGTGCGATGAACAGTAACGGTGATTGATGACGAGTGGATGAGCAATTATAATCCCTGAAGAGAGACGATGGTGTGCGATGATAGCTGTGTGTTGCCGATGGATATTAGAGTGACGACTGAAGTAGAGAAGTTATGAGACGAAATGAGAGGAATGGAAGGCAGAAAAGGTCAACAGGACAACGTAAAGGAAGGAAGGTTATAGAGGCAATGTGATGGTATCGTGTTTGAGGACAGACAAAAAGACAGAGGCAGAGACCGAGACAGAGACACAGACACAGACAGACAGAGAAAGTGAGTCGCCTATTTGAGTGTTTGTGTCTTACAAGGAAAGTGGATAGGAGGGGAGACGGAGAGCGTGGTGGAGTCCCATGTGTTGCTCTTTGCAGTACATTCCCGTGATGGTTTACGGCTGTGCTGATGGTCGTAAGTGTAGTGTAGTGGCCGGGGTGCAGCGAGGGAAGGGAAGTGTCGTGAGGGCAAGAACCAATAACAAGTAAACTGTCAAGGAAGTGTTTCATAGAATACTGAACATAATGGCATCACTATAAGTGTTTTCTGGAGTGTGTGTAGTGTTTTATCAATTTTAGTATAAGAAAATGCAGTGGCAATTTCTACACAGAGATCCGGGACACTTAATGGTCTTAAATATTTGAAAGGTTATGTTATTCTATGAACAATCGCAATAAGTATAGATCGGAGTAAGAGGAACACATGATCAATTAGTACGACAGGAAAAAGGAAACGAGCTAATCGAAAAATCCGAAAGAAATCAAACCTCTGGGCAGGAAACTCACAGACCGAAGCACAGAAGAGTGGCTGAAGCACAATGGGACAATAAGAATCAAGGAAGCACTAGCCGGTCGCACTTGAGTTCCCCCTATAATGATTCCAGGCAGGAGTTGTGAAAACCAATCACAGGCCGCCATTTGCTGGGATGAACCAATAAGGAAACTGGAAGAAGTGTACCGTACAGGGAAAGGATGGGAAAGAAGGAAGGAAGGGGGCTTTAGGAAGGAGGAAAAGAAGCAAGGGAAGGAACGTAAAGGAAGGAAGGAGGGAGGGGCAAATTGTAAGGAAAGGAGGGAGAACCTGTAAAGCCGAGATGATGGAGAGAAAGTGAAGCAGAATGGGATGTGTGAAAGAGGAAGGGAAGAAAATGGGTAATTGCGAGATGAGAAAAGATGAGATACAAGGAGACTGGGAGGACAGGAAGAGCGAGACGATGGAAGAAAAGGCAAGGAATATAGCGGAAAAAGTACAGAGGCGAGTAAAGAATAAGGAAGGCAAAAAGTAATGAAAATATCAGAGTGAAGCGAATGATGGTAAAAAATATGACGGAGATCGGAAGCAATGAAAGAGCACAGGTGGGGAAGAACCTGACATGATTAGTAAGTGAATAAGGAAAAGATTACTACTGAACTTTAAAACAGCCATATGACCTTTGTAGCCTGCTATTAGATTAAAACTAACGGTGTCTAAAAGAAACAGAAGAAACAGAAAAAGTAAATAGATAAATAGACACATTCTCCAATATATATAGATAAATAATTTGAGAAAGGGAGGGGAAAGAGTAAATAGAAAATAGATGAAAGGGAGGAAACAGGAAATGAATAGAAAGAGGTCAGTAGGTGTATAGATTACGAGAGGGGAAAGGACAGACAATGAGTATTAGCGTTTATGTCCACTGACTCCACTTCTGTCTGTGAGCACACACACACACACACACAGACACACATATCCTGTAGTTGATGGTTATACACTGGGTATATGCACATAATTACAAGATCATAATTATGCACTCACAACACATGTAACTGCATGCAATATAACGCTTGTGGAAATGTTCACACACTAACACATTCAATACACACTCACACACACACACACACACACACACACACACACACACACACACACATATATATAATTATATATATATATATATATATATATATATATATATATATATATATATATATATATATATATATATATATATATATATATATATATATATATATATATACACTCACTTATACATGCACAAACACATATACAGTCACTTAAAATGACCCAAAAAGTCACTTGAAAACACACACACAAAGCCACATAAAATACTCACACAGAACCACTTTAAACTTACATATAAAGCTCTTATAAACAGACAAAAATTCACTTAGGTTACACACAAAAGAGCACTTGAAAACTCACACACACAAAGCCACTTGAACACAAACAAACACACAACCAACACAACACACACTTCTACGTTTTGCTTCCTGCAGCGCCTGTGGATATGGAGACTTTGATCCCGTTTCCGAGGTACTGAGCGGCCATCACAGGTCTCAAGATGTGTTTTGTTCCCAATTTCCTCCAGCTGAAGACGACAATCTCCCGTGCGTCACTATGTGTGTGTGTGGTGTGTGTGTGTGTGTGTGTGTGTGTGTGTGTGTGTGTGTGTGTGTGTGTGTGTGTGTGTGTGTGTGTGTGTGTACTCTCTTTTGTATGTTTACTTGAGAATACCGTGTAGAATATTTGAGGTGGTGTATGTGTACAGTATTTGTGTTACTGAATTAGCAAAGTGCACTGTTGCTCTGTTGTGTGTGTGTGTGTGTGTGTGTGTGTGTGTGTGTGTGTGTGTGTGTGTTGCTAAAGGCAAGGCGTATATACATAAATGCGCTTTGTGTTTCGGTGAGGTAGAAGAGAGGACAATGTCTGTGTGCAGGTGTGTGTAAATGTGTGCGTGTATCATTATGAGTGTACAACTTTGTGTAATTAAATTCTCGTCAACCTCACTCCCCCCCCAACTCCCCAACACACACACACACACACACACACACACACACACACACACACACACACACACACACACACTCCCCACTCCTCCAAAAATTAATAACTGAAGGAATCTATAATATATGTGTGGAATTTATCGTGCCCTGCGTAATAACATTCAGCGTCAGAGACCACCAGACCGATGGATAACAATTGGTGCAGCTTGTGGCTTACCTGTTGTGACGCTGGACCGAGTCGTATATTATATTAAACCTGTTCAAATTCTGTGAAGCGAGGCATAAATATCTGAAAGCAATAAGTTCATGGGTACCTACACACGGAATTCCCTGCTGCATTATAAGTCACATTTATGTCCCCTGGAGTATAATTTCCTGGTTAACACAAGGAAGAGAAATCGAGGGAACGAGACTTGCGTTGTACAGTATATAATAATAATAATAATAATAATAATATACAAAACCAAATACTCTGTAAATATTTCCATTATACAAGGTTTGAATCTCGATGCCCTTGTTCTAATTAAGGTTCACACAGTTAAAGGTCAATAACGTGGCCCATTTGAAAATTCCCTCTGCACATAAAATCCTGTTACAGTCCCCCCCCTCCAAAAAAAAAAAAAAAAAAAAAAAATCAATAGGTTTGGTGAGCTGAGTGGTGTTCCAGAAATGATGACACAGCCACACGTAACAAAATTCATTAGCTTCTCCAATTCTGTTTCTACGCTGATGTAGAAGAGAAGAGAAGATAAAAATTAAATTTCCTTTTGTATTTTGATACTGAAACACAATTCCGGTGTTATGTTAGTTCTTCGACAATATTTGAAGAAAGATTGTATCATAATAATACCCTGCGTCAATAAGGTCGTGAAAATATAAGAAATTAGGATAAATAGCATGAATATAAATTATTGAGCACCCATGATATATAATTCTTGCCATTAAATGTTAGATTATTTTTTTTCCTTCGGTAAACAAAAAAACAGACATGAGATAAATAACCAATTAAACTTAACAGGTACCGGTAGTACCGGAAATTATTTTACCCAGTCCTTCGGTTACGATAAAACGAAACAGATCTTAATATAGTGTAACTGGTATTATTATTATTATTATTATTATTATTATTATTATTATTATTTATACAGTAAAGATGATGATGGTGGTGAAAACATCATCTCATATAATCTGTAACAAGAATACATCATTTGTGTTACTCATACTTTTCTTATATTTTCTTTCATATTTCTTTCCCAGGATGAACTGAGCTCATTGAAACAGACTTATGATGGAGACTATACATTCCCTTCACACTGCACACACATGGTAAAGTACCAGATACATTTTATTCATTTTTGTATTGCTGTTACTGCTACTACATATTTGGTTTTATTTCTGATATTGTGACTGTCCTGATATTTGGTACAAGTATAATTGTTTTTTTTATTTTGTTCTTGTTGGTGTTATTAGTCATCATTTTGGTTGATGTTGTTGCTGGTCTTCTTGTTACTTTTGTGATTGGGTTGGTAGTGACGTAACGCAGAGTGGAAGGAAAGACGGTAGGCCACTCTCCCTGGTCTTCTTGTTACTTTTGTTATTGGGTTGGTAGTGACGTAACCCAGAGTGGAAGGAAAGACGGTAGGCCACTCTCCCTGGTCTTCTTGTTACTTTTGTTATTGGGTTGGTAGTGACGTAACGCAGAGTGGAAGGAAAGACGGTAGGCCACTCTCTCTCCCTTGAACCTCTGGCCTTTGGTCACCATAACATCCATATCCAATTTACTTCTCTTCATCCCAGCGACCCAGGGCACACAACAACCTTTCTCCCACCACTCTCTCCCTCTCTCTGTGCTTCTATCTATCTATTTATCTATCAAAATATATTCTATCTATATACCTATTTCTATCTATCTATCTCAATCAATGATATCTATATACCTATCTCTATCTATCTATCATTCTATCTATCTATCTATCTATCTATCTATCTACTTTTAAATCCAGTTCTTTACCTATAATAATTATCTTCACTCACTTCACCTTCTCTCCCATTCCTCACCTTTTCTTACGTATTTTCCTTTGCCATCATTTTACCTCCTTTTTGCCTCTCCGGCCAGAGGGTACATGGACTTATAAACAACATGATAAGTGGATAACAAATAACAGACACCAGAGAATGAAAGGGGCAAGTAAATCGGGAATGTGAGAGCGGTATAAAGACTAAAAGGTGAGAGGGAATTGAAACAAGTGGGTGAGGGGAGATTCGTGGTTACCTAAAATAAACGTGTTTGTCCGTGATTCAAATGTGTGTTGGGCACGCAAGTGTGGCGACGGTCTGATTGCTGCCCCGACCACAAACACTAATTAATGTCCCTACCACACGAGGAGTATTACAAGAGGGGTTCTGCAGCACGAGAGATCACTCATTAGGGGTATCATATGAGGGAGACATAGAGAGGCTTCCCATAATAGGTCTCGCAGGAAGGGATGTTACACGAAAGGATTCACAAGAGGGATATTGCTTAAGGACCCTCGTGATGGTGTAAGAAAATTGGAGGTTAGTGAGTCCTTCAAATATTGTGCCACGAAACGACACCAATATTGAAGGAGCTTGTTTCGTGGTATAGTCAGGAGGAATAAGAAGCCACCAGGTCTCATACACGATCACAGGGTCCTTAAGGCGTACCATAAGTGGATCATTATGCTGGAGGAGAAGTGTGTACTGTGTAGTGAAAGACAATATACGTTCAAGTGTTTTCCATAATAATATATATAGCGGCAGTATGCACAAAAGATGATAAAGGAGAATAAAAAGAACTTACTTACCGGGATTTCTGAGTGTGTGTGTGTGTGTGTGTGTGTGTGTGTGTGTGTGTGTGTGTGTGTGTGTGTGTGTGTGTGTGTGTGTGTGTGTAAATAACTCATGTTGATATTGAATAAATTTACTTATAGTTGACGTCGCTACACCGGAAGAATGCTACTTTAACTAATTTTTTATCAGGTACACACACACACACACACACACACACACACACACACACACACACACACACACACACACACACACACACACACACAAACACACACACACACACACACACACACACACACACACACACACACACTTATCACCAGAATCCACAATTAATGAAACAGCACTCATAAATAAATCAACATATTCTCTAAAGTGAAGAATTATATAGAAGTACGAAATAATAAAATTGAAAAATAATACGATCAACAAACCCACCAATACGTAGACGACATTCACAAAACAACGAAGTGTAGCGGACAGACATACATACATAAGAAACTATAACAACATAACTCCATATATATAAAAACACACCTGTAGTAACAGAAGGGAAGTATATATATGAAACACCACAATATACAGTAAAAGGAAAGTAGAAAAGAAACATATATACAACACCAAACCTACAAAGAGAGAGAGAGAAGACCAGTGTTAATAAAAGTGTGAATTGTGGAGTTGGTTGGTTGGTTGGTTAAGGGGGTGCGGTAGTAGGGGACAGGCTTGGGGGTGGGTGGGGGTGTGTGGGTTTGAGAGGTGTGGGAATAGGGGGACAGGCTTGGGGGTGGGTGGGGGTGGTGGGGGGTTTGAGGGTTGTGGGAATAGGGGGACAGGCTTGGGGTGGGTGGGTTGGTAGAAAGCCTGTCCCCTATTCCCGCACACATCTAATCCAACCCTCCCCCCAAGCCTGTCCCAATACTCCCGCACCCCCCTAATCCCCCCCCCACCAAAGCCTGTCCCAATACTCCCGCACCCCCAAAAGCCCCCCCAAGCCTGTCCCAATACTCCTGCACCCCTAAAAGCCCCCCAAGCCTGTCCCAATACTCCCGCACCCCCCTACCCCCCCAAGCCTTTCCCCCTATTCCCGCACCCCCTTAAGTAAATGCACCCGCTACATGAAGAGAGCGTATTATAACACCAATTTTTTTATACACCTTACCATTAACACTTTACATAGCATCAAAAATAACAGTACAATGCTTAGGAGGTGACCGGTGCATGGTTGGCTAGATGCCCAGAATAAATTAGTATCCTATGGGGTTTGGAGTATCTCAGTGCTACATATATATAGGTAGAAGGGAATTGGTAGAGTAGCAAGAATATTAGATTAGGTCATTTAAATACCCCGGTACTGTTAAACCCTACCCTTCACGTTTATCGTTACTGTTCTTATTTTGCAATCATACTCTCGTGTCATTTTCTCTGCAGCTGGGACCCAATTTGTTTTATTGTGATGTGGGTGTAACTTATACATTTTTACCTGGATCTTTCTGTGGGTATTAATTTCACGTTTGGCGTATTTTAATTTGTATACATTATTATAAGACTGTATACGGAAGCGACACTAGAACGTTTCCTACATATTAATTACTCTATGGGATAGCAAAAAAATTACGTAATTGCACAGCAGTCTCCACAGTAAGGCATGAACAATTTAATACCATCACAATCATTCCAGTATTGACTCTGTGTGTATAGATCATTCTACTTTTATGATCTGCTGTAAGCAAATTTGAACAGTGACGCACAACAATCAAAATTACCGTACATTAAAGTTATGATAGAAAGTTATAAAGTTAAAGTAAAGTTATGATGGAGAGGTATAAATGAGCCAGGGGCAGACAAAAGTGAGACATGCAAACAAATAAAAAGACAGGAAAAGACCACGACAAAGTAATTATCAAGTACCAACATCACCCTTACCGCTTCCAACACCGAACAGTAACGATCACGTCTCCGCAAAAGCAGCCACGCCACAAAAATAACAGCACCCAAAAAAACAACCACACCACAACAATAATAACCACACCTTAAAAACAACCGCACCAACACCACCACCAACACTACGATAACAACAACAACAGCAACCAGCCCTGAATAATAACACTACCCACGCATACCACTTTCTGCCTAGGTCCAGCAGCGATACCACTTTATTCACTATATCACTCACAACAATATAGCTACGGTCACGATCGAAGGTAAACTTGAGACGCGAACACAGGTAAACTCACACCTACAACAACAACAACAAGGACGATGATAGGTAAACTTACAACTACAGCTTCAACAACGACGATGATAGGTAAACTCACAACTACAACATCAACAACAAGGACAATGATAGGTAAACTCACAACTACAGCAACATCAAGGACGATTATAGGTAAACTTACAACTACAACATCAACAAAAAAGACCGTGATAGGTAAACCCACAACTACAACCGTGACCACAAACAAACAAACCAACCAGTTAACCACAAACCAGTTAACCACAGCCACAGACAAACCACAACAGCACCAGCATCCCAGACTTAAAGCCACAAATACTATACCTCTTCGACAACAGGTAATCCACAACAGCAGCCACAACCATGCACCGACAACCCACAACCCAAACCGTGTATACTATAAATATTCCCCGCACGACCAGCGCACCGGTACCGGATCCGAAGCCTTGGTCATTAAGCTTCGTTTCAACCGCAATTTCAGGGGCTAATTAATCACAATGTCGCCCTGGCACCCGTACACTGTTTCCTGGCATCACACACACACACACACACACACATACACACACACAAACACACACACAGTTCGCTGACTTACACATTCACTACTGCCACTGCCGCATATGGATACTTCACACACATACACACACACACACACACACACAGAGTTCGCTGACTTACACATGCAATACTGCCACTGCCACATATGGATACTTCACACACACACACACACACACACACCTTCGGCATCCAGCTAATTACATACTCCAACATCGCCACTGATACTTAACCCTCTCGCCTGAACCTCTTCCTCAACTACAGAGCTCCAACACCCATTACACACACACACACACACACACACTCTCTCAAACATAAACACTAATACCTAACTACACACCTTCCACAACTCAGAGCTCCAACACCCATAATACACACACACACACACACACACACACACACACATTATCAAACGTACACACTTACACCTAACTACCTAAACTTCCACAACTACACAGCCACCAACACCCACTAGTGACTACTTACACATACGTACACTCGTGATATGTAATCCCTGACCAGAGACGAACGGCAGGCACCACACACATACACACACACACATATACCCTGCATTCGAACTCAGCCTCTATAGGTATATGTACTAGGTGGGGAAATGAACAATACCAGGCGATTCGAAGCTTTCTGCTCCTCACTCTCCGGTCAGAAATTATGTATCACGAGTGTACAGTACATTACAACCAGCACGTACACGTATGCCTTCCACACCGTTACACTTCCGCCTCGTTAACCCCAACACACCTGCACTTCTCCATTAATGTGGCAATAATTAGTGAGTCATTAGAGCATGAACTGATGATGTACTGTTCCTCTATTGTTAATAATTCATCTTGCACCAGGTTGCTACGTCTGATATCAGTGTACGTGTATGGGAAGTTCTGTTTGAATAGTTTTGCATAGTATTTATTGAGGGAAATATGTTCATATTGCAATAATTACTCTTTTTCTTCGTATTATATATATATATATATATATATATATATATATATATATATATATATATATATATATATATATATATATATATATATATATATATATATATATATATATATATATATATATATATATATATATATATATTGAGGGTATATTTGGGCAGGAGATTTTCTCTTAAACAAGTATGGTTGAAGGCGATGGTAAGTTCGGCATTATATATTTTCCTAAGAAGATTTTCTTTATTTCTGATTGTCTTTTTATCTTCTTCCTTAAGTTGGTTTAACACTTCTCCATAAGAACTGAGTCATTCTCACCTCGACCACAGAGATGACAAGTCCTCAAAACCACTGAAGAAGGGTCTAGGACCCGAAATCGCGATATGGCCAACACACACTCTTCTTATGGAGAAGTGTTAAACTAACTTAAGGAAGAAGATAAAACGACAATCAGAAATAAAAAAAATCTTCTTTGGAAAATATATAATGCCGAACTTACCATCGCCTTCAACCATATATATATATATATATATATATATATATATATATATATATATATATATATATATATATATATATTCCATTTAAGCTTCTTTGTCGAATGTATAACGCTAATAATTTCATTAATATGTGTATGTGTCTTTTCACATTAACATTTCACATTAGCTTACAAGATGGTAAGGCACATTATGTGTAAACATGTTCATCATATCATTGGTTTGATTTTAGTCTACTTCCTATGTCGATCAAGCAGTATACTGATAGTATTGTTGTGTTTCCTCTGATTATATAAATTTCATATTCATAACTAGTTTTTTGCTCTCCTGATTTTTCAACGCCATTACCACAACTTTTCCCCTCGACGTTACAAATATGAAGTAAAAGTAATACAAAACGGAAACAACAAAATTGGAGCATCTACATTTGTCATATATACTGTACTTATGTGTATGAATGAGGCACAACCAACCACAGCAACCACATCCCATTCACACACACACCCACGTTCCTACATTCTTGGTTAATCTCACCCACACAACACACACACACTCTCACACACATGTTCACAGAAATGCAAGTTGTTTAGTCATGTGCAAACACACATGAACGTTTACAGAAACACAAGATTACTCTGGTGCAAACACAAACCCACTCAAGGATACACACATAAGTACACAAGGTTATTAAACCAGACTCAAACACACAGACACATACTGTACCAAGCACATTAAGTCCGCTTTAACTTGCACATGCATCTCCTTCGAATGGAGTGGAGGCCAGAGTTACTGAATAAAAACATGATGTGGAGCGCTGTCGTACACACACACACACACACACACACACACACACACACACACATCAAACTATTGTATGCATCTGTAATATTCTAATGATTACCGGAATTAGCACTCTGTTTGGCTTTGACTTTGGTACGATATTCACTATACTTTGTCTTGTAGGTCTGTTTCGTAATATATCGAAGAAGAATAGTGAACAAATTAAAATTCATGAAAATATTGCATAATGGAGACGAGATAGATATAAAAGAAAAGACGATTGAAGGGGGAAGCATTGTTTTGCAAGAGGAATTTTGCTATTTGTAAGTTTTTGTGAATCTGTCCAAGGTTGCTGGATCCCTGGTGGTCAGAGAAAGGTCAGCTAGAGTCTTGGATCAATCAACAGGTCGAATTCCATGGCATTCCAAGAGGTATCAGATACTTCATATTGTGCTTCCTTGACGTACAGTTGCCAGCACTTATAACTGGTACATTCAGCGTTGTCAGTCCCCTAGTCCTGTACCAGTTATAAGTGCAGGAAATTGTACATCATTCCGCGCAAGGTCAAGAGATATAGTTTTGGCCTTGATTCCGCGTGTATGCATAAACTAACAAAGACAATATGCACGAACACGATTAATGAGCCCCACTTTCCAACGCACAAATTAATTAATGATACGTCTAAACCTCACCTGCCACTCAGAGCATCAACGCGTAAGGAACTACACACACACACACACACACACACACACACACACACACACACACACACACACACACACACACACCCACCCACACACACACCATACACACACACACACACACACACGGGTGGAGCTGACAGGGAACGCGCCCGATGTGGGGAATCATTATTTTAGTGGCCTGGTTTAACGGAATGGGAAGCTGGCAGGCTGCATGGGGAAGCTCTGGCTGGGTCAAGGTTTGGAAGGAAGTGAAGGGAAGGGAAAGGAAGGGAGGGATAAATTAGTTAGTCAGAGAAAGGGGAGGCAAGGAGGAAGATATACGGAGTAGGGAAGTTAAATGGAGAGAGGAACATGAATGGAGAAGAGTGGTAGAAAGGAGGGAGAAAGGGGTGGCGATGTAGGGAGGAGGGAGAAACATGCTTATTAATTAATTAAAGAGAACGGAGAGGACGAAAGAGAAGGATGATTATTTTAGAATACTCTACCCAAAGGAGAAACAATTATGAAGAGGAGTAAAGACGAGGAAGGAAGGAGGGACGTGATTTATGGGAGAAATGAACAAACATAGGGAAACGAGAATGAAGGAAGGAGAGAGGTGATATAGGGATGCTTAATTAAGGGAGGGAGTAGAGGGAAACTGAATGGGGGAGGAGAGGGAGATGAAGGAGTTAGTTGGAATGAACAGGGAGGAGCAAGGAGGGTGGTGGAAGTGACTTGGAGAGAGAGAGAGAGAGAGAGAGAGAGAGAGAGAGAGAGAGAGAGAGAGAGAGAGAGAGAGAGAGAGAGAGAGGGAGGGGGGGGTCTGGGGGCTTGATATGACCTGGAGTGGAGGGAGTGTGTGTAGGCTATATGAATAGTTTGTGGGTGAGTGAGTGACTACAAGTTTGAATGAATGTGTACACGTAAGAAAGAAAGAATGAGTGAATGGTTGGATAGATGAATGAATGACTGTTGGTAAAGTGTTGAGAGTGGTGGGGAGGAGGGTAACTGAATTGGTTAGGGGACGAATAGATTAAGGTTTAGGAGGAAGGTGGATTGAGGAATGGAGGAGGAAGGAGGGAGTGATGGAATGAGACAGAGATGAGTCATTTGGGGGAGGAAGACTGAAATGATCTGAGTAAATGGGATATTGAGGTAAAAGGACAAAAATGAGTAGAGGCAAATTATGAGAAAAGAATGGGAGGGGTTTGATTGTACAGTCGTGGTCAATAATAATTATCCACAATTTGCTGTGTAATGTTTTCATGTTCACGTATAATGTTATTGTTTTAAGTAGTGTGTAGCTGCTTGTATTAAATTAAACGATGGTGCTTGACCTATTTATTGGAAAGTTTATCAGCTAAGGAACAGATGGAAGCTGTCAACATCTTACGTGAGTTACTCCTATATGGATGATTATTTTTGACCAAGACTGTACTCATTAGCATGGCTCTTAAATCTGGAATAATCGTATCAGATTTACCAAACAGCTAAGAATATATATCATGAAATTTTGAAGGTGTGTTCCAAACGAGGATACAGGTATGTTACTTGTCCATTAGTATAGATACGATCAGAAGGTAAAGGATACGTGAAAACATAGTAAATAAATGAAGAGGATGAAGGGAGGGAGGGAAAATATGGAAATAAATAAATGAAGAGATGTAAAAAAGGGAGAAGAGATGGAGAAGTAAGAGGAGGGAAGGAGGGAAACTAGAATAAAAGGTAAAGAAGGGAGAAGGGGGA
The DNA here is from genome assembly GCA_033782935.1 of Petrolisthes cinctipes. NCBI lineage: Eukaryota > Metazoa > Arthropoda > Malacostraca > Decapoda > Porcellanidae > Petrolisthes > Petrolisthes cinctipes. The sequence goes on from JAWQEG010008944.1 coordinate 24,700, forward strand.
AGAGATGGAAGAGAGAAAAGGAGCATAGGAGGGGAGAATAAAAAAGCAGTGAAGGGGATAAAGAAAGCTGAGAGAGAGAGAGAGAGAGAGAGAGAGAGAGAGAGAGAGAGAGAGAGAGAGAGAGAGAGAGAGAGAGAGAGAGAGAGAGAGAGAGAGAGAGAGAGAGAGAGAGAGAGAGAGAGAGAGAAAGGGGAAACAGGAAGCGAGGGGGATGAAGAAAGATGACAACAAGAGGGGAAGCAAGCAGGAAGGGAGGGGAATGAAGTGAGATGCAAAATCGTGAAGAAGCCATGCAGAAGGGAGAGAAATGGAAAAGAATAGAAAAGAGAGGAGGGAGGGGAATAGAGAGAGAGAGAAAAAAAATAAGACTGAGGGAGGAAGGGAGAGATAAAGATACATTAGAGAGAGGAGAGGGATGATAGGAGAGCGAACACATCAGACATGGAAGAGAGAGAGGGTGTGTGGGAGGTGGTTCAGGGAAGAGGGGAAGGGGACCAGACGGGTTTAGCAGGCAGGGTGACAGGGAGAACAAGCTGAGCAAGAAGAAGAAGGGAGGCAGGCAGGGATGGAGGGAATGAAGGGTCAGTCAGGGTTAGGTTAGTGAGGGGAGGGAAAGAATGAGGGTCAAGTTTAAAGAAGGGAAGGAAGGGAGGGAAGGGAGGGTCAGGTTTAAAGAAGGGAGGGGAGAGATGGAGGGAGGGTGGCTGGGAGGGAAGGAGAGTCAGGTATAAAGAAAGGGAGGGAGGGAGGGTCAGGTTCAGAGAAGGGATGGAGAGGGAGGGGAGGGAAAAAGAGAAATGTGGAGGGGGGAGTGAGGGGATGGAGAGGGGGAGGGAAATGAGGGACTGGGTTAGAGAAGGGAAGGAATGGGGAGGGAAAAAAAAAAAAAAGAGAAATGGGGAGGAGAGGGTGGAGGGGGTTTGAGAGGGCAGAGATGATCGACAGACAGAGAGGGAGAGAACAACACAGAGGATAAATTAAAGTCCAGATATAGAGACAGGGAGAGAGGGAGAGGGAGAAAGAGAAAGAGAAACAGGAGAGGATGAAACGAGGGGACAGGAAAATATAGACGGATGGATAAAAAACAGATCAGAAAGAGAGGAAGGAAAAGAAGAGATAAATGACAACAAAGGGAAAGGAAGGAAAGAACGACAGGTAAATGATAGGGAAGGAGATAATGACACAGAGGTAAAACGGGAAGGAAGTATGTAGGAATTACAATAAAAAATGAAGAGAAATCCAGTGAGGTAGAGAGGAAAAGGAATAAATGTAATATAGACAGTATTGGAGATATTGAGAAATGGTGATGAGTGAGTGCAAGAAAAACTAAAATAATCAGTGGAGAAATTTTAAAAGAAAGAAGGAGAGATATTTTTCTATTGGGAGAAGTGGAGGAGATGAGAAGAAGTAAGAAAAATGTGAAAGCAAGGGAGAATAAAGGGAGAAACAAGAGCTTTGGATCATCCCACACACCCCGAAAAGAAAATATTCTGAGAGTCTAAGGGAGAAGCCATCAATATTTTACCCTCAAGGTTAATTAACGCGGTGAGGTAAAGTTTACTGCATTACTTGGAATGAAGTCCAGTTCGGGTTCTCTCCCAAAATCTATTCACTTTTTGGTATCATGTGTGTGTGTGTGTGTGTGTGTGTGTGTGTGTGTATGTGTGTGTGTGTGTGTGTGTGTGTGTGTGTGTGTGTGTGTGTGTGTGTGTGTAAGAGAGAGAGAGAGAGAGAGAGAGAGAGAGAGAGAGAGTGAGAGTGTGTGAGAGTGAGTTGGAGGGAAGGGAGGAGAGGAAGCCAGCCAAGAGAGAGACAGAATAATTCATCCTGCTTGACCCAGCTAATCCAGACCTCGCTCGGCTCCCCAGTAGCTGGCCAAACCCTCCTTCCTGGCCTTCCTTCACTCCCCCTCTCATACCAGCCCTCCTGCACTCCCTACCTACCTTTCACCCCTTCCTATTCCCCCTCTCATACCTGCCTTCCTGCGCTCCCTACCTACCTTTCACCCCTTCCTATTCCCCCTCTCATACCTGCCTTCCTTCACTCCCTACCTACCTTTCACCCCTTCCTATTCCCCCTTTCCTAGTGTACCTTACCTCCCACTTACCTCCTTCCGTCCTTCCTTCCCCTTTTCATTCTCCCCTTTCACCCCTTCCTATTCCCCCTTTCCTAGTGTACCTTACCTCCCACTTACCTCCTTCGTTCCTTCCTTCCCCTTTTCATTCTCCCCTTTCACCCCTTCCTATTCCCCTTTTACTAGTGTACCTTACCTCCTATTTACTTTCTTTTTCTTTGTTCCTTCCTTCCCCTTTTCTTTTTCCTCTTCACCCCTTTCTATTCCCCCTTTCCTAGTATACCTTACCTCCCATTTACCTTCTTTTTTATTCCTTCCTTCCCCCTTTCTTTCTCTTCCCCATGTATTTCTATCTTGAATCACCTCCCATATGAATTCATCTGCACCATATCTCACACCCACTGCAGTCTCTACCGTGTTT